>JAHDVE020005601.1:0-112523 GCA_022606495.2 Halesus radiatus
GGTGGATTCAACGAGAATGCACGGTAATACCACATTTTGAATGCGATGCTTTAGTGCCCGACATACATTAATTATTTATATAGGTAGTCTATCACTGTCGTGGAAATTTATTTTGAAAATTCGTTATCATACTTTGCACTTGATGCGAATAAAGACGTTGAAATTCATTGCGTAAGAAACGCACTTATTTTTCACTATACCTAACACATGTTAAACGACATTAAAAGTTATGTATATGTATTATATATTATACTAGTTTATGTGTACCCGGCCTTACTCGGGATTTTTTTGGGATAAAGTTATGAAGTTGTGAATTCTTGCTTGTCATTAAGGTGCCATAATTAATTTGACAGCGAAAGTAACTATTTTCAAATAAAGAAACATTCATTTTAATATTTTATTTCATTCCAAACGTTTATTTTTTCCAAATATATCTAAATAAGTTCTTAAGTAGGTACCTACTAGTGTTTTCAATTTTAAAAATATTCTACCAAAAAAAACTTCTTCTTTTGCATATGCAATCTGTGGCTAACGTGTTATATCTATGGGCTAACCTAAATACAACATGGCGGGTTCAATGTTTTTCATACTAATTTTAAAACGTTACAGCAACAGTTTTACATATTGGATTTCATTCAAACTACTCTCTAAACCTTCCCGGCACTAATAAGAACAAACTGTGCTCTTTTCTGCGAAACCGGTCCAGCAATTTTCGAGAAAATCGAGGACAAACAAACAAACAAACTTGCATTGATTTTTATATATATAGATTTCAAAAAAGGAACGACGAATCTAAAAGATGCCGTCCTATATATCACTAGCTGTGTGTGTCAGACGTACTCCGACACACAAACGACTGTAGAAAGGCCGACTGATTGCAATCTGCGAAGCGGGATGGAGGGAGGGGGGAGACAACCTGTCGTTCCTCCTTGCAAAAGGAACGACACCGATTTTGTATCTTGCGAAATAACGATTTTTGTATCTTGCGAAATACCGATTTTTGTATCTTGCGAAATACCGATTTTTGTATCTTGCGAAATGCTCGACTGGGCCTTGTCCGTGATGAAGCGAGGGTCTGGTTCCTTGGGGCGTTGGTATTCCGGGGGGTGGTCCAAGGGTCAGCGGGGGGGCGTCAAAGAAGAAGAAGGCAGGTCAGTTCCAAGAAGAGCGAGGTGGAGCGGTGGAGTAGAGGTGTTGTCGGTCCGAGTGTTGCTGGCTATCTGCCGAACTGCCCGTTTTCGGCCCGTATATAAATACCACCTGGGCGCTACGCCGGGCGGCCTAGTTGGTATCTCACGGCGCTATAGACACAAAATCTGCCTCGAGTAGCGCCGCGAGATTGTCACTCGATATCACCGTTTCTCTTCCACCGCGCCATCTCGCTCTGTCATCTTTATTCAGTTTAAAGTTAGTGTGGTCTGGGGGAACATACTCATCCCCAGACCACCAAATAATCAAATTACAAATACAAAGACAGAAATATCGGGAATCGGGCCTGTGCGCGAACAGTGAAGCAATATTTATTTTTCACACGACCCGATTCCCTTACAAATTACATGAGCTAAATATATGATATAAAATTAGGCGGCAAGCGTCCGATACACTCCCCTCGTGGAGCTCTGCTACACTCCAGACCGGAGGGCGTATTGCCGCTTGGTGCGGCGTGGTCCCCGATCCCCGGTCCTTCTGTGGAGGGGAAGGCGGCGGGGCGAAGCCAGCGCGGGAACATCAGTCTGGGCATCAGCGGCAGCCAGGAGGACGGCGATCTTCACTGCCGGCCTGATGTAGGTCCCTGAGCTGGTTTTGACTTTGACGGTCCTAACTTGACCGTCAGGGGCTGGGTGGGCCTCAAGGACTCGTCCGCGCGGCCAGCTGTTGCGGGGCAGCGCGGGGTCAACTATTAGAACCAGGTCGTCCTTCTGGATGGGCGGGGCTGGCCTTTGCCACTGCTTGCGGGTGGCGAGAGTGGGGAGGTACTCGCGCACCCACCGTCTCCAGAACATGTCCGCAAGCTGCTGGCCTATCCTCCACTGCTTGCGGAGACAGGCATTCTCCTCAGCTGCCCCGTACATGGCCAGGTGAGGCCGCTTCCCGGTCGAGCCCAGCAAGAAGTGGTTCGGCGTCAGTGGTTCCTCGTCCCTGGGGTCAACCGAGAGGTGGGTGAGGGGCCGAGAGTTCACCGTAAACTCCGCCTCCGCCAGCGCTGTCCGCAGCGTCTCCTCTCTTGGCGCTCTCGCCTTGAGCGTGGCCGAGAGCGCCCGCTTCACCGAGCGTATGAGGCGCTCCCAGGCTCCCCCCATGTGGGGGCTGCGGGGCGGAATGAAATTCCATTCCATCCCGTGGGTTGTTGAGTAGTCCTGGACCCGAGGATCCTGTCGGATATCCTCCACGGCGTCTCTCAGTTCTTTCTCCGCGCCGTGGAAGTTCGTCCCGTTGTCAGACAGGATGAGCGCCGGTTGTCCTCGTCGCGCCGTCATCCTCTGGAGAGCCATTATGGCGGAGTCGGCGCTCAAGGACGAGGCCAACTCCAGGTGCACCGCCCGTGTTGACAAACACGTAAACAGGGCGGCGTAGCGCTTCTCCTTCCGTCGCCCCACGGTGACGTCTAGGGGGCCAAAATAATCAAGCCCGCAATTTGTGAAGGGGCGGACGTGATGAGCCAGCCTCCCGGCTGGCAGGGGAGCCATCATCGGCGGAGATGGCCTGCTCCTTCTCATCCGGCATGCTGGGCACGTCCGGGCGATCTGCCTGAGGTTTGTGCGAAGCCTCAGGACAAAGAAGCTCGTCCGGATCTCGGCCATGGTTTTCTCCGCGCTCGGGTGGTCCGCCTTGTCGTGGTAGTGGGTGATCATCAGCCGGGTGTATCGGTCACCCCCGTCAAGGATGATGGGTGACTCCGGTACTCCCTTCACTCCCTTCAGCCTGGAGCCCATCCTGATCACCCCATTGTGTAGGTGGGGTGCGAGGGAAGTGAGACGGCTGTCGGCAGCTACCTGCTTGGCGCGCTGAAGCTGATGCAGCTCCTCACCAAAGGCCGCCTCCTGGGAGCACCTTATCCACCTCCACTCAGCTGCTCGGAGCTCCTGCAGGGTGAGGGAGCCCTCTACTGGTTTATCCGGGCCTTGACGGCATCGTCGTACGAACCTCAGCATCCATGCTGTGGCCCGGATTAAGCGGTTCCACGACGAGAACCGCGTGATGCAGGGCAGCGCCTCCTCGATGACATGGGCGAGGCCGACAAATCTAGGCCGCACCTCTAGGGTCAGCTCGTCTGGCTGCACCCTCGCCCTCTCCTGAGGCCATTGAGCCTCCGGTGTCGCCAAGAAGGGGGGGCCAGAGAACCATCTCCCGCTCGGAGTGAGGTCGGGAGCCTCTAGATCTCTGGTCCCGATGTCCGCCGGGTTCAGCTTTGTGGGGACCCAACGCCAGCTGCCGATGTCCGTTAGCTCGTCGATCTCGCCGAGCCGGTTGGAAACGAAGGTAGAGTAGGCCCGGGGATCCGTACGAAGCCAACAGAGGACCGTCGTCGAGTCCGTCCAGTATTGGACCGAGCTGATGGGTGCCTGACACTCCTTCTTTATGGTGCCGGCCAGGCGCGCAGCCATGAGCGCTGCCTGCAGCTCGAGGCGGGGAACGGAGAGCGGCTTCAGTGGCGCCACCTTGCACTTGCTCGCCAGGAAGGTGGTCGTGCTTCTACCTTCCCGGGCGGTCTCCACTAGGTAGGCGACTGCGCAGCATGCCACCTCGGAAGCGTCGCAGAAGAGGTGGAGGGCGAATATGTTTCCCCTGTGCTTCACACAGCGCCTGGGGATGACTACGCTGCTTTGCTGTAGCAGCCGTAGCCACTCCCCCCATTTAGCCGCGTGTTCCTCCCGGATCTGTTCGTCCCATTTGACGTTGCTACGCCAGACCTCCTGTAGGAGTATCTTCGACCGGACGGTGAGACAGGCCAGAAAGCCCACCGGGTCGAAGATCTTCATGGCGTAGCTCAACAGCTGTCGTTTGGTGGGGCGGGTGGGAATCTCCCCGGCGGCCTCGGCGAATCTGTAGATGAACCGGTCGCTCGCCGGTTCCCAGACCAGGCCCAGGATCCTCTCGGTCTCTTCAGCGCCGCTGTTGATTGGCACCGAAGACTTGGCCCTGTGGTCCGGGTGTACTCCGGCTATGGCCGCCGGGTCGTTGGATGCCCAGTTCGTCAGCTGAAACCCTCCCTTCTGGAGCAGGGCGGTGACATCCTTCACTAGTTCAGCGGCCTCAGAAGCGGTGTGGACGGCATCCAGGTAGTCGTCCATGTAAAACTTTTGCTGCACCGCCACTGCGGCCGCAGGAATGTTTTTCCCGTGCTCCGTCGCTATCTTGTTCCTGACGAACTGGGCACTGCTCGGGGAGCATGTCGCCCCGAACGTCATCGATGACATTCTGTATGTCCTGAGCTCTTCTTGAGGTGTGTCCCTCCAAAGGAAGAGCTGGGAGTCTTGGTCTGCCCGGGCGATCTTGATCCGCAGAAACATCTCTGCGATATCAGCCGCTATTGCCGTTTTCCCTTCCCGGAAACGTAGCAGGTTGCCGAGAAGAGACGTCAGTAGGTCGGGACCCGTTAAAAGATTATCGTTTAGCGAGGTCCCTCGGCAGCGGCTGGCGGCATCGAAGACCACCCGGATTTTCCCCGGCTTATTCGGGTTCGTCACTGCAAAGTGGGGCAAGTACCACCTGCGGTCGCTCGGCCTAGCTACCTCCGCTGCGGATAGCTGCTCGGCATACCCGCGGTTCACTAGCAGCGCCATCTTCTCTCTGTAGGCTGCTGCCAGTGTGGCGTTCCTCGCTAGCTTCCTCTCGAGGGAGGACTGCCGGTTGACAGCGCATTGCCTGTTGTCGGGAAGTTGCGTGTCGTCCTCCCTCCACAGCAGGCCGGTTTCCCATCTTTGGGGACCACAGGGGCGCGTGGTCTCCTTCATTATCCTTTCGGCGCGGATAATCGCCGCGTTGACGCGGCTTGAAGCGGTGACACCGAGGGAGTCGACAGCGAAGTTCAATTTTATTAGCGCCGTCAATCGTTGCTCCGCTTCGCTGTCGATCTCCCCGGTCATGTTGAGCGTGGTGTGGGTGGTGAGGGTGGCTCCCCCGTGCGCTATCCACCCCAGGGCTGTACGGGACACCAACCTTCTGTCGGCCTCCTCCCGAACTTCACGGGACACGATGAGGTGGGCATTATCTTGCCCCAACAGTAGCCTCGGCCACACTGTGTTGCTACCGCTAGTGGCTTGTCTCGGGAGGTCGAGACACCTCACCGTGTTGGCCTTCACCTTGAAGGCCTCCCCGTCGCCCTGCACACTCATGCTCACACGCTGCGATGACGCGTCGGAGGAGCACATGCCGTTGGCTCCGTGGATGCGCAGGCCGCGGACCGGGCCCGTGGCCCCGATAATGTCCGCGATTTCCGCGTCAACGAGGGTCACCGTGGAGCCCTCGTCGAGCAGCGCGTGAACTTGCACTTGGCCATCGGGGCCACATAGAGTCACCGGCACGACTTTCAATAACACACGCGAAGAACTGTCCCACGTGTTCATTACTGTCTGCGCCTCACTGACACGGGCACGTGTGGCGTCGTGCAACAGGTGGTGGTGGGGGGCCCGGCACGTCCCCACCCCGCAATTCACTCGGTATTTGCACGCTCTCTTGTTGTGTGTTCCGTCGAGGCACTTGAAACACACCTTGGAATTTTTCACTATTTCCCACCGGGCACTCACGTTTTCCGCGGCGAATTTAGTGCACTTTCCCAACTTGTGCACGGCGTCTGGGCACAACGCGCACCTCACTTCAATTGTCTTTGGCTCGGGCCCGTCACTCGATAAAAACACATTTTCCCGGCGCGGGCGAGCGGTCCGTGGCTGCTCGGCTGCGTTCGGTCTCGGTGCTCGGGCGTTGTCGGTGAGGCCCGACCGAGGTACCGCGTTCGTCAGCCTCTTCAGGAACGCGGCAAGCTGCTGAACTGTGGCCGCGTGCGCGTGGTCGGCCACCTTGTCCAGCCACGAGATGCGGAGAGCCAGCGGCATCTTCGACGCAATCTCGCTCAGCAACGCCGGGTTCGTGAGGTAGTCGCTCCGCAGATTGCCGAGCGAAGCGACCACGTTCTGCACGGCGCCCGAGAACTCCACGAGCGCCTCAGTGGATGCATCCTCCGGCAGGCGGGTGAGCCGTTTGATGCGGTCCAGCATCACCGCAGCAATCGAATGGGCGCTGCCGAAGCGGTGTTCCAGCACGTCCATGATTTCCGGGACCTGCGCTGGGTCCATCAGGAGTGGGCTGACGGCGTCGCGAGCCTTTCCCTTCAAGGCTCGCTGCAGCCGCATAAGGTTTTCTGCGGCCGTCATCCCGCAGGTCACCGTCGACTGATAGAACTGGGCCTTCCAGGCTTGCCATTCTACGGCGTCTCCGGCATATGGCGGCAGGTCCTTAGCGCTGGACTGCCGCGCGATGAGGGATGCCATCCTCTCCTCCTCCGGCTGCGAGCGTGGCGAGGCTGCAGTCTGCGACTGCCGTAGGGCGTCGGCAAACATCGCCGCCATCTGTGCGAAGGGGTCAGGTCTGTGGTTGACCCAATCGCGGGTCTGCGTCGCCGTCTCGTCCGCAGTCGGCCGGCAGTTGTATGCCCCATACGAGTCTGCGGGGGGCTGGGCGGCCGGTGAGTCCCCGCTCAACGGGGCCGCGGGGTACTGCGCGGGGTACTGCGCGGGGTACTGCGCGGGGTACTGCGCGGGGTACTGCGCGGGGAACTGAGCGGGCGGCGGGTTGGTAGGCCCGCAGGCCCCTGTGAGGAGAGCAGCGAACTCATGCCGCTCAGTTCGCTGGTAGTCCGTCCTCGGGCCGGCTCGTGGTAGATCGGGGGCGAGGACGGGGCCATCTCTGGTCGGTTCCGCAGCTTGGGGAACCTCAGGCCTCAGACGGATGGTGGGGGGCTCAGCTGAACCTCCCGGGAATCCGCTAGGTTGTGCCGCTATCTGCGGCGCAGCGGTTTGCGTCACCGTTTCTCTGCTTCGGGTGCCGCCGATAGGTAGCGGTGTCGTGTGCTCCCCGAAGTTCCGCTGCTCTCCGCTGGATGGCGCCGGGTGCGCCAGGCTGGGTTGCGCTGCCGCAGCGAGCAAAGGCGAGGTCTGCGGCACCCCTCTCAACGCTGCAATAAGGTCAGCGATCTGGCGGGCGTTCTCCTCCTGCAGCTTCTGGTTCCTGATCCTCTCAGCTCGTAGCTCGAGCTGCACCTGCCGGAGTGTGTCCTCGCTAGAAGCATCGCTTCGCGACGAGGCGTCGGCCCTGGCAGGGGAGGTTAGGCGGTCAGAAGGGGAGGCCCCACCCGCGGCAGAGCCGGCGGCGGGTGGGGGCCCTGAGAGGAGCGTTGAGTCATCTAGGCTGCCTTGTTGGGCAGCGTGGGGCAGGAGACCGGGGGGCGCCGATACGGCCGCACCGGTAGCGACGGGTCCATCCCTTCCAGGCGTAGAGTCCCCTTCGGATGTGCTCTTCCCAGAGCGTAGAGAGGGCGACATCGCTGCTTCGCAGAAGGATCCTGGCACGAAGGACCAGCTTATGTGTCAGACGTACTCCGACACACAAACGACTGTAGAAAGGCCGACTGATTGCAATCTGCGAAGCGGGATGGAGGGAGGGGGGAGACAACCTGTCGTTCCTCCTTGCAAAAGGAACGACACCGATTTTTGTATCTTGCGAAATAACGATTTTTGTATCTTGCGAAATACCGATTTTTGTATCTTGCGAAATACCGATTTTTGTATCTTGCGAAATGCTCGACTGGGCCTTGTCCGTGATGAAGCGAGGGTCTGGTTCCTTGGGGCGTTGGTATTCCGGGGGGTGGTCCAAGGGTCAGCGGGGGGGCGTCAAAGAAGAAGAAGGCAGGTCAGTTCCAAGAAGAGCGAGGTGGAGCGGTGGAGTAGAGGTGTTGTCGGTCCGAGTGTTGCTGGCTATCTGCCGAACTGCCCGTTTTCGGTCCGTATATAAATACCACCTAGGCGCTACGCCGGGCGGCCTAGTTGGTATCTCACGGCGCTATAGACACAAAATCTGCCTCGAGTAGCGCCGCGAGATTGTCACTCGATATCACCGTCTCTCTTCCACCGCGCCATCTCGCTCTGTCATCTTTATTCAGTTTGAAGTTAGTGTGGTCTGGGGGAACATACTCATCCCCAGACCACCAAATAATCAAATTACAAATACAAATACAGAAATATCGGGAATCGGGCCTGTGCGCGAACAGTGAAGCAATATTTATTTTTCACACGACCCGATTCCCTTACAAATTACATGAGCTAAATATATGATATAAAATTAGGCGGCAAGCGTCCGATACACTGTGTAAACTGTTAATAAATTTTTAATTTCCATGCCAATCAAAATAGTTATATGATTCCCATCAATCATCATCGGCCATTACCCAATATTTATTAAATGAAGACCTTCCCGAGTCTTCGCTCAATCAATCAATCGACTGCTAAGTGATAAAAGCACGCAATGTAAAATCTACCTATTCATTCTTTGCCTTCATACAAAAATTAGCCGACGATCGACATTTCTAAATTGGACAAAGGCCTGTCTGAAATACAAAACACTCCCCGTCGCCCCTTCCTCAGAACGGAAGGCCTCCTTCCTAATTTGAATTTCTAATATCATTCCTATTTTGAATTTAACTTCTGAAATCGATTCCCTTTTCAATTTACGTTTTCAGCCAATATGATATTATTGTATTCACTCGTTTTTATGTTCAATTTCTAACCAAGTACTTCGGTGCCTACCTACTCGTTTTTCTCATAGATGCATATGCTTAAGTATGAAAAGTTATCAATTTGGGTACACTGCGTGATAATATTATGTGTACATATTATCTCACTGGCAAGTTCCCAACTTGATAATGAAACACATCACAATATTCCAACTGCGATCAAAGTCGGCAAAAATAAGTGAATTAGGGCTCAGGTGGGTGTACATAAGGTAGTTACGTACCTACCCGCTCTCGGTAATCAAACAAAGCACACTTATACATTTCTAATCAAAGGGGGGTAGGTTGTTTTAAGCTGATTGCAAATATCGTTCGGTAATGGAACAGTCGAATGATTGACGATGATTTTCAAGTTTTTCCCAACACGCGAGAGTTGGCAGCGACTGTAAAAAAAGATCGAATGTTCGTTTTGGCGCTGAATTACTTCAGAACACAACACTAATAGGACGGCAGACAAAATGGAAATTTGATTTCAGAAAACCCCTTCGAAATAGCCGCTCGGAAATGTGGCAAACTCGATTATTGCCATTCTCACAATAGTCTGTCCAATTGCAGATACGGAATTTATCTAATTAGGTACTATAATTCTATACAAAATGTGCATTTAACCCTCAACCTATCGAAAATGCAGAAGTTCTATGCAGTACAAACTCACCCATAAACTTCGTTGGGTACCTACCCAGTGATATAATTTTTATATTATTTACCATCTACCAAGTGTTTTTTCTATACACTCATTTATTTAAATTTATCGCAGATCCGCAATCTTTACGGGCACGTTCTTTCAATGCACGAAATGTCAAATTCAAATTTTAAAGCTGTTAATTCTTTTAATTTAACGCGGCTTTCTTTTGTTTCCGTGAAAGCCGGCGGCGTTATCTTTGAATATGGGAGTAAATCAAACATTCAATAAAAGGGGCTACGAAAAGGGAAGGGGTGTGAAATAACCATAATGTAGCCGGGGGGGTGGGATATTAAATAATTTTGTAAACTGGGCACACCGTAATACCCTTAATACAGCGTATATATCACGCCCATCGACTAGGCCTTGAACTTACAGTTTACTAGAAAAGCTCTACACTACTGCATATAAAGCCATGTTCTAGTATTTTCTTTGTTTGAACGGGGTTTTTAAATTTCACATTTCGAACACGCCACTTACAATGGCTTTCTGCTATTACATCTTAATCAGTGATTTAAATATATTCCTTCAACTTCCAATTTTCATTTGAGTTTAAACCCTTTGATTTAATTGTTGCATCAAAATTATTAATACATGTAACAACGTCCTCGTTTTGTTATTGGTTGTCTTTGTTGTGAAAACATTTGGTACATTTACATCGAAAGTTCATTTAGCAGAAGACCGATGGTCATCAACACGAAAACAATCATTTAAGTCACTGATCGGAATCCAAATCTAATCATGATATGGTAAGAGTATTGCCATGAGCATTTTTGTAACTTGGAGAATTCAGGGAGCCACAACTTTCAGAGTTCTACAGAATGCAAAGTGCCAAACAACACAGGGTGCTACGGAATACATACAGTTACAGAGCACAGAGTGCTGAAGAACACAGGGTGATACAGAACACGGGTGGGCAGCTCTGTTCCACCCTCCAGGCCTCAGACAGCCCTTCAAGCTAGTTTGGGAATCCACCCCGTAACCAAATGACATGCAATACTTCTTGTCGGGAGCGAGGGCTGAAATGGTATAAAATGGGTGCCGGTGATTATCGGGCACGCGATTTCAATCATTAAGCCCCCACACATCTATCCGTGCAAGGTTTCTATGCAGACGCCTTCGATACGACTGTGTGTGCTTTATAAGAAATTAGCATAAATCAATATCTTCGCTGGAAGGACATTACTGTATGCCCGTGTTGGATGGAGAGTGCTCCAATGCGACAATCAATGAAAACGGCTTCGACACAATGTTTTTAACAGCCGACACGCCAAGGGAATTAGCTGGTGGCCTTTTTTCGGGTTGGATTACATTTCTTACACAATCTTGATGGGGCCTAAGTGAGTACGCATTGTTATCAAGATGTGGCGCTTTGTTGCGTACAAAACAGTCATTTCTGTACGCCATTCAAGTGAAAATATTAAAAAACACTAAATTTAGATTCTTGACAAACAGACTTTCGTCAAGAGATAGTATTGCTATACAAATTGTTCAAAGAGTCATTTTCAAAAAGATTTTTGGAACTGGGATAACTCCACTGGGCATGACATAGCCGACACCAAAGACTCTTCTCTATAATAAGCCTCCAGGACGAAGAAATGTTGAAAGTGGTGAACGACGTATCTTTGAACATAAGGAACTGCAAAGAAATGGAAGGAGACTGGTGGGAGAGAAAAGGTGTTTGGAGAAATCTCAGCATAATGGCATCAAAGTGATTTTCGCAAGTTTCCTTCAGTATCAGATTGCATGGAAGATGGAATCCAGTCTCCTAAAATACGACACAATAATAATTATTCGCATGAAGCTGCGAAAACCAGCAGTGGTCCGCAATTATTTCGTAACACTTCACCAGTGATTAATCAAGAGGATAATGCATCTAACTAAGAACTACAAATAACACAATATATTATTCGCAGCAACTACTGGAGATTTAGATCCTCCTTGGAATGTCACAAGCCGCATGATGGCGCGTGTTTGCGTCATGTAATATCTTTATAAATAATTGATACTTTTAAGTGTATATAACCAGATCATTTTCGTCTAGAATTATTGTTTCCCCACTTTCGCACTTTCGGTTTCCCGTGTTCAGTTGCTGGCGTACCTAATTCTTCCTTCAATATAACGCCTCTGACGTCAAAGGGAAGATATCCCGATCTATGTCATTTTTGAGATCAAAAAGCGTTCTCCATAAATTTCTCAAATATTTTCACTTCTTATTTTGAGACGACGCGATGACTATTTTAGCGGGGTTTAAACCGCCGGGATTTATTATTATCGGTTTTAATGCAGCTGTCCGGACGGACAATTTATGTGAGAAAACAAAAAGATAAATTCAAAAACTCTTAGTACCATTTCGGCGGATTACTATACAGACGATTTAAAGACGACCAACAATGATTTTAGCCACTTAAGTTAAAATTCCAAATGCTTGTTTAATGCTTGGATAGGGCTCTGATCCCTTGAATTTGTCAATTTCTCGGTGTCTTGAGTTTTATTTTGAAACCGAACACTGCAGAAGCTTTCAAGTTTGTTTATTGCTGTACAACCGCGAATCAAAACAAAAGGCAGCCACTTTAAATAGCGGCCATTATTGGCAGAGCTTGCAAATCCTGCCGCGAGATGGCGGCGCGTCGCTACAAATCCCGCCGATAAATCCCCTAACGGCCGCAATTAATCGAAATCAAACACGATGCGGAGTGCATCAGCAGATCTTCTGAGATTGTTCTATTTCGGTGCACAATGCGTCCGCTCTCAAAACAATACGGCGTGGGAGGATGTCAAGTGACATGACACTCCGCGGGTGTTGACAAAACAAATTCTGGCGGCAAAGCAACGGCGACATCTCGCGGATAAATCTCCAACTTTATCGCGGCGCGAATTTTACGCGTTCGATCAAGCTGTCGCCGATCTTTCGCGATGGACTTTATGTTCTAGAATTAAGGATAACTCCACCGCAGTCTGAATTATATTGGGTGCTAATGCGTTCAGCAGTAAACGTGTTAAAAATAACAACCATTTTATTGGGTATTTGATTCGGTGCGAGAAGCATTCGAGACATTTACGAACATCAACATAAAAGATCCCCTCCATCGCCGATCATTGATGATAAGTACCAAACACCGATGATTGTTTCTATATAAATAAGAGGCCGTCTACATCCAACATCAACATGTTAGCTTTTAATGATCCATAGACAATTTACAGCTCGTATTTATAGAGTTTCATGTCATTTGAGATGTTAAATATTCATTAAGGTTCGTTTATTGTCTGCATTTCCTTTGCGGCAAATGGAACTCGATACTTAACCGTGTGGAAATTATTCAACTCTGGTACCTACCCTGTTCAGTGTTATGCGAATTCATTCTGCTCGCATTTCCTCTAATATTGTATTATTTCATTCACCCTATGAATATTCATAAATTTATCTAGAAATAATGGGTGATTATCAGGAATATTATTAAGTACCTTCTGAGAAATAAAACTTTAAATTGCGTATCTACATTCTAGGCTTATTTTTAACAATATTAGCTAATATAGATAATACTAACGTAATATCAATGTTTTTGTTGCTTATTGTAACAATTGGATAAAAGTCTACCGCTGATAGCTCCATCGTAATATCTCATATTTTCCCATAAACGATACATGTAAATGAAAGATAGGTCACAAAGGAGCTCTCAGCAGCAGAAACATATCCAATTAAGGCAAATTTTTTCAGTCGTGATTTTGCTAAAACAGTGGTTAAGGGTAAATGGTAATACGCGCTCACAGATTTAGAACAGAATTTTAAAAATTTAGAAAAAAAGACTTAATGCACGTAATGCTTTTAAATATGAAATGAATTGTTTATTGGCGGGTGTACATGCGGAAAATGAATTGGAATTCCTTCAAGAAACTTATAAAAAGTAAAACTCTATATCAGTGTTACAGTATTGTACTTTTATAAGTTTCTTGAAGGAATTCCAATTCATTTTTCGCATGTACACCCGCCAACAAACAATTCATCCCAATATTTAAAAACATTGCGTGCTAAAAGCGTTTCAAGTAAATTATTTAAACTAGCTCCACCTCTTAGCGCGTATCACGTTTCGTTTACCCCCAAAGGTTAAACACTATTGGAATTTAACAAAAGCTTCATATTTTAATTCCATTTTAAACCTTCATCGCTTGTAACACTCGATCAAACATTGATTTACTATTTATGTTTTAGATTTGTACTTCCTACAACATTAAATCTTAAGTTTAAGAGATGTTAAAGTATTCATTTTCATTGCCTAACCGATGTTTTATCCTTCACCAGGAAAGGAAGGCATGCCCCCGTTCGGGCGCGGAGACTCGGGCGACATGAACGAGGAGAGGATAGCGCATATCCTGTCCGAGGCCTCTCAAATGATGAGGACCCCTGCCCCAAATGAGGACTCAAGGAGCAACGATGACTCCAAATCTCCTCATGGACAGTGCCTGTCTCCTTTCTCCAATAAGGTAAGAAAAAACTCACTAACTATACCTTAAAACACTGCAATATTGCTGGGAATGACGAATAGTTGGAGTAAGTGAATGAGTTTGTATGTTCGTGAAGTATTTTCGCTAGGTACTTGAAAGCTGATACGGACAAGTAACAATAAGTAACCAACAAGAGAGGACTGACCGCCAAACAACTCGATCTTGGCATACACTTCTTGCTTCATTCACATTCATACAACGTTCCATACACTCTCTTCTGTTATTCCGACTTCTGTCATGGCCCGACTCAAGTATTCCTCGGACATCCCCGGCCTCTTCTTCCATTCACATTCGCGTCATATATTCTCCTTTCTTCGTTCATTCGCTTTACATATCCAAACCATCTAAGCGTCCCTTTCTTAATCTTAACCATTACGCTTAATCAGCCTTGCATGATTTACCACACATTCACCTCAGAGATCTCATTTCTACAACATTCAGTAAACTTTCATCCTTCCTCTCCCAGTTCCATGCCTCACTGCCATACATCAGGGTTGGTATCTGCACTCCATTGTGAACTGCTAGCTTCGCTTCTTTCGACAACTTTTTGCTGTCACCAACCGCGTTCAGTCCTCCGTTAAGTTTTCTGCATTCACCCTTCTTTCAATATCCCTATCAGTCTTTTCAACTCTAGTAAACATACTTCCCAAATACACAAACCCATCGACCTGCTCCAAGTATTCATCATTCGCAACTATATAGCACACTGAAAGGACATTGAACATTGAAAGAATGGTAATTGCCAGAAATTTAAAATTGAAAGACTGAATGCAGTAGTGGCTAATAAGAAGTTCGTGTAGTCTTATGAGATTTTTTTATGACAAAATGAATATTTTAATAACAATTTACTTTTCTTACTATCAGGATTCAAGCCAGAACAGGAGATTGAAGAAGTACGAGAACGACGACATTCCTCAGGAGAAGGTGGTGAGGATCTACCAGGAGGAGCTCGCCAAGCTCATGGGCCGGAGGATGGAGGACATGCGGCAGCCCAGAGAAGGTTTTCCTGGGTAATTATACACACTGACTCACTTTGAAATACCCACACTTAGATTATAAGCAACGAAATAACAAAACATCCTGATAATTTTTTAATACAATTTGCGACTCATTGGATTCTCAAAATCTGTATTTACACTTTTGGCAAAGAAATAACTAGACCTAGATTATTAACATCAAGGATACTTAACATAGTCATTGAAGATCCTGAGCATCTTTGGTTACACTTTGCTAAGCGTTGAAGTCTTGTAAACTCGTAAACTAACTTCGTTTTCATATTTCTCTCCCACTTTTTGTTGTTGATATTTATATGCATTAAAAGTCTAAAATGAATTGAGGACAGCAAACTAGAGCTAACGATTAGTTTTTTCTTTCCTCATTACCTTAGTGGCCCGCAGCAGCACATGGAGCAACGCCCTCCGGATGATAACATCCGCATGGCCCTGGAGGCCTACCACCGCGAGCTGGCCAAGCTGCAAGGACCAGGTCAGGGTCTTCCACCAGGCATGCCTCAGGGCATCCCTCCGGCACTCCCCCCTGGCTTTCCTGGACTCCTGGCTCTTCAACACCATCACCAGAACCCTCATCTAAACGGAGGAGCAGTAGCAGCCGCCGTGCAAGACCTCTCACTGCCAAAGGAAAAAGCCATGAAGATGAACGGAATCACAGACGACAAGGAAAAGTCTATTGATGCCGAAGAAGCCATCAGACACGCGGGAAGTGCGTTCAGCCTCGTCAGACCCAAACTAGAACCTGGATCACAACAATCCACCGGATCATCTGCGTCCAGTCCGCTGGGAAACAATATCCTTCCACCTGCTATCACTCCAGGTGAAGAATTCTCCGGAGCAGCAGCTGCAAGTCCGCTCCAACGCATGGCTTCCATTACCAATAGTCTCATCTCGCAACCCTCCAACCAGACCCATCACAGTCCCTCCCAACGCCCTCTCAAGGCTGTCCTCCCCCCAATCACTCAGCAACAGTTCGACCTCTTCAACAACCTCAACACCGAGGACATCGTACGGCGAGTCAAGGAATCCCTCAGCCAGTACTCCATTAGCCAAAGACTCTTCGGAGAATCAGTCCTGGGACTATCCCAAGGCTCCGTCAGCGACCTTCTGGCGAGGCCTAAGCCCTGGCACATGTTGACACAGAAAGGTAGAGAGCCCTTCATCAGAATGAAAATGTTTCTGGAAGACGACAATGCTGTACATAAACTGGTCGCATCCCAATACAAGATCGCTCCTGAAAAGCTCATGAGAACTGGCAGTTATGGCGGTATACCACGTTAGTATTTGATATTATTTTAAACCCTTCATATAACTTCTTCTTTTACTAAAAGTTTTCTACGATTTTATTTTCGTTTACTCGTTGAACTTTTCTTTTTTTAACCCAAAAAATTACGCTAGTGTAATATTTTATCTTTTCCTCTCTCAACTCTCTTTCGATTTTTTTCGAAAAACAAGTCTAACAATACGTTTCATATTTTTCAGAATGTCCCGCCAACTTGAGTAAAGCGATGCAGCCCACTCAGAAGATGATCTCCGACGCCTCCCAACTGCTAAGCAAGATGCAGCAAGAACAGCACGCCGCCATGATGGGCGGCCCACCCCCCCTGCTACTCACCCCGCCCGGTTTCCCGCCGCACCACGCGCTGCAGCTCAAGCCCGACTCCCTCCAGGAACACAAGTTCCACCACGGCGTCAAGGCTCCCCCACCGCCACCACCGCCAATCCACCACTCGCCCCTCCCGCCACACCAGCACCAGGGCTCAGTAATGCGTGCCCTGCATCAGCATATCTCTCCCAGCGTCTACGAGATGGCCGCCCTCACCCAGGATCTCGATACCCAGACTATCACCACCAAAATTAAGGAAGCTCTCCTTGCCAACAACATCGGGCAGAAGATTTTCGGAGAGGCAGTGCTTGGTCTTTCTCAAGGATCTGTTAGCGAACTCCTCTCCAAACCGAAGCCCTGGCACATGCTCAGCATAAAGGGCCGAGAGCCATTCATTAGGATGCAGCTCTGGCTGAGTGATGCCCATAATATCGATAGGCTCCAAGCTCTGAAAAATGAGCGACGGGAAGCCAATAAAAGGCGACGGTCCACTGGACCAGGTGGACAGGACAATAGTTCCGACACCTCTTCCAATGATACCGCCGAGTTTTACCATTCAACTTCACCGAGTCCTCATGCTGGAGGTCCACCTTCCGCCAAGAAGCAGCGAGTGCTTTTCAGCGAGGAGCAAAAAGAAGCTCTCCGTCTGGCATTCGCCCTGGATCCCTACCCAAATATGGCCACCATTGAGTTCCTCGCCACTGAACTCGGTCTATCCACGAGGACCATTACCAATTGGTTCCACAATCACCGGATGAGGCTGAAGCAGCAAGTGCCCCACAGTGGAGGCGGTGGAGACATTCCTGCACGAGAGCAGGCTGGTAGCCAGGCGCCGTTCGACCCTGTCCAATTCCGGCTTCTGCTCAACCAGCGGTTGCTGGAGCTGCAGAAAGAGCGCCTGGGGCTGGCAGGAGTACCCCTGCCCTATCCGCCCTACTTCGCCGCTAACTCTAACCTTGCGGCTCTCCTCGGTCGCGGACTGATGCCGCCCGGCGACGCTGAACTGGCTCTCGGGGCTGTCAAGGAGCAGATTAGCGGGCTCGACCTGAGCATGCCACTAAAAAGAGAAAACGACGGCGATGACTTCGAAGATGACGATGTTGAAAGCAACATGGGGTCTGAAGACTCCATGGATGAGCGCAGCATGATGGATTGCGAAGGGGACGGAGAGGGTGACGGGGAGGGTGACAAGTTGGATTCAACCCCCCGCGCCGCCGCTGCCGGCCCCCGCTCTTCGCGCCGCAAACCCGCCGCCCCGCAGTGGGTTAATCCCGAATGGCAGGACGATAACAAGGAGCGCCCGCCCAACCCTGACGAGGTCATCATCAACGGCGTGTGCGTCATGCAGACGGAGGACTACGGCAGGAGGGCGGCCGAGAGGACGGTGCGAGTGGAGCCCTCGGGTGCTGAGACGGGAGAGGGGGAAGCAGCTCCTGCACCCCTCTCCCCACACTCCCCGCCCTCTCACACCCCGCAGCCCCCTCCTCCCGCGCCCTCCCAGCCCGCACCCCCGCCAGCCCCTCACGAAGAAGCTATAAAGACGGAGGTGGACGCTGACCGATGGGACTACTAAAGTGTCCCTGACCGGCAAACTTGTGAATATTAAAACACTGTAATATAAGTTAGACAAATCTAGTTAAAATATCAAAGAGACATTGTTTTGTTTTATATTCTAATAAAGTTAGGTTAGCTAATAAAAGAAACTTCCCACACATACGTACTGATAAATATAATCGTACTCGCTTTATCTTATAATATTTATAGAAATGAATTCCGTAGAGATTTTAGCGCGTCGAGGAACTGCCGCAGTTCCGCCGGTTGCCGGTGTTGGATGTCAGTTGTTAACCAGAGTGAGGGCATTACCTAGCATTACTAGGGTGTGGTAACAGCATACTAAATGTGGATATTTTTAAATGGAGAATCTCCGAATGATGTATGCAATCTCCAGTAGCGGGTGTTATCATTTAGCATTTCAGATCTTAGGGTAGAGAAGAGGGCGAACTGTGTAATATTTACATGCCGAGAGGACCTGGAGGGGATGGAGGGAAGAAGTGGGAAGTGAGTGAAGGACCCAAGTAACTGTGATGGTGTACTGGTACCGGTCAGCTGGGCGCCCGTCGATTAGGTACATATTATTGTTATTAGAGGCTTCCCTAGAGAAGTGAGAAAGGTCTCTTTATTAAATTGATAATAAATATAAAGGCTTAATCAACATAAGCGTATTTGATAAGATAATTTTCGTGTTCCAGAAGTGTTGGCCAAAGACTCTTGTTTATTGACTAAAAAGTAATTCGTGATTATATTTTGTTTTAACAATGTATCGTTAAAAATTAGTGAAACTCTCGCCTCTAAAAATATTATATTTAATATCGTTAGGTAAAAAGTGCAATCTTTCATCGAACAAACCCCCGGTAAATCATTTAAGTAACGTGATCTTTAATCACCTCGAATCGTTGATTTCATTTAATTGTCACCTTTAGGTGTTCCCGCCGGGACCCGTACTGTAATTAGCTCCTAGTTATTATTTGTTAATATTTTATAACTTGACACACAAAGTTATTTCTATTCTTACCTATTCATATTCTATTATTATGATTTTAAATTTTAGAAAATAAACATTTGCCTCGGCATTATTAAAATTATTGTTGTTTTATTTTTTTTTGTTTTCTCTGCACGTTATTATTTCTCTATAATTTTAACTCATCTATAAAAAAAAGACTGCCTAGTCACTATATTTCTTCATTAATTATTTCAATGTACATAAATCTATTACTAATTAACCAAAAATTCCAAAAATAGTGGAGACGAGCATCAAGAGTGTTATCAAGAGAACTATTATTGTGAAGCGACAAAGTTTGTTTTTAAACCATTAAACAAGATCAGTGAGTTTTGTAATTCAATGATGGCACTTGAGTCATTTAATTATTGATAAATAACACATCAAATTGCACATAATCTGAAAAGTATATAATTAATTAATTCAAAAGCATATCGATAGTTTATAAGGAACTTCAATATATATATATTACTAATATGAAATAATATCAAAAGCATTTTTAGTAAGTGGTGTAAAATATCACTTGATGTATAATAAATTATAGTTACACTAAACACTACAAGTAATCTCTTCGTGTAAATGTAAATAATTCAAACAATATTAAATAATATCCAACATGCCAAGAGAAATAGTAAGAAATGCCAGAATTTATTAAAATTAAATTCAGATTTGCATTGTATTAATTGAATCATTTATGGTAATATTATAATAACGTTATAAAGATATAATTTGGATAGACCTATTGTACGTCACATCAGACGTGTGTAGATATCTCAGAGGAACCGATCCTTGCAAAGTTAATTGTAATTATATAAATCATAGACAAATAGCTTTTTAATATAATATATTTATCTAATATCTAATATGTAATAAACCAAATTTTAACAAAAAGTATATTTGAATGAATGATTAACCGACAGTTTTACAAACTCTTCATTTAATTTTCTATCTGATGTTAAAATTTATTTCATTATTCATTACTTGGCAATGACTCTGTCAAATTACATCATTTGTTGAAATTGAACTACTTGCTGAAGTCAATGTTTTGAAAAATAAATTCGAAGGCCTAATACAAAACATCGAAATTAATGCATTGTTGTCAAATTGGCAATTAATAATTTAAAAGGTTTAATTATTCTTTTTTTATACGATTAATAATATTATTTTTCTGTAAAATATAGTTTTAATAGAGAATCGAAAACAAATCGTTTTATTCAGTTTTTAAAAAAATTTAAATCATGTTTCAAAACTTGCCAATTCATTTTGTAAATGTGATGTTTGTTTTTAAATGTATTGTTTGCAATGTTTCGGAAAGAAACGGGTATAGTAGAAAGGTGCGAAATTGTTTGTTCATAACTTGTACAACTGAAAATCTCCGAAAAGTAATGATAATTTTGAAAAGCAACTCATTGATTCAATGTACATAATTTTACACGAATAATTTTGTTGCAGCAAAACATTTGATTGAGAAAATCACCAAAAAGTTTGAAAAAGTATAATTATTTATTTGTTGAATGTGAGGAAGGATGATAGGTATTGCAAAGCTTAAATTTGTCAATTGAAATAAATATGGAAATGTTCTCATTTGGTTTTGTAAGTATTAATAGTTAAACATTGTTTTTATTAGCCTGTTGAACTCGTTTGCATATATTTCTGTTGGTAAGGTTAATATAAGGTCCACCTTGAGCATTTTCATGCCATGCCATTAATGGAATGATTCATAGATTGAAGTATAATAAATTGAATAATAATATGTCCCAGTCTTCTATGAATATCTCCATTTTTTATGTAGTTAAAGCGTAAGTTACGATTAGAGTGTATATACTTATATTAGCCAGTACATAGTTTAAAACTATAAACCGTAACTTTATTATTATTGTTCATATCATTATATTGTCTTCACTCTGAACAATTTCTAAAGCTATTAAAGTAAAATGATTAATATCTGTATTAAGTCTGTGTTTTTCTTCTCTTCTTACCCTGTCATTACATCATAATATACTAACACCTATATAAAAACAACCTGCTTTCCTCCTTTCCTTTCATCTCACAATATTCGCCGACATCGGTGTGTAGGAGAACCAATGGGTCTCATACAATTTACATTCGCTGATATCGGTGTGTGGGAGAACCAATGGTCTCATTCAATTTACATTTGTCGATATCGGTGTGTGGAGAACCAATGGTCTCATACAATTTACATTTGCCGATATCGGTGTGTGGAACACCTATATAAAAACAACCTGCTTTCCTCCTTTCCTTTCATCTCACAATATTCGCCGACATCGGTGTGTAGGAGAACCAATGGGTCTCATACAATTTACATTCGCTGATATCGGTGTGTGGGAGAACCAATGGTCTCATTCAATTTACATTTGTCGATATCGGTGTGTGGAGAACCAATGGTCTCATACAATTTACATTTGCCGATATCGGTGTGTGGGAGAACCAATGGTCTCATACAATTTACATTCGCCGATATCGGTGTGTGGGAAAACCAATGGTCCCATACAATTTACATTCGCCGAAATCGGTGTGTAGAAGAACCAATGGTCTCATACAATTCACATTCGCCGACATCGGTGTGTAGTAAAACCAATGGTCTCATACAATTTACATTCGCCGACATTGGTGTGTAGGAGAACCAATGGTCTCATACAATTTACATTCGCCCAAATCGGTGTGTAGGAGAACCAATGGTCTCGTACAACTGACATAAAAATGGGTTTCCAACAAAAAAATCTTTCAGTACATAGGTACCTTGTTACATCCGAAACTGCATACGAATTTAAGGTCTATTCACATTTACCAGCACCGCGCAGTATAAAACAGCACAGTACAGACACGACAGCATTAGTTGCCTACATTATCAATAAACACATTCTTATTACAGCGTACGTAAGCGTAACGTATCCGCGCGTGCACGAGCCAGCCCCAGCCGAGATTATCGGTTATAATATTTTAACGTGCTGGTACCGCTTAAGACATCGTCGCCTGCGCAGTTAGTATGAACACTTACCGGTAGCGCCGCCATCTTCGTTAGTTGGCGTCATTAGACGCAGGTATTGCTAAAACAGAAAAGATGGATAACGATAAATTGATTGAATTGGTCTGGGAATTTCAGCTGTAAAATAATAATAAATTTGTGAAAAGGATTATAAAATCTTCAAACATGTGGCGGACGTTATCGCTCAGTTGACAGCCGTAATCGCGTCTGTGCTGTGCTGCACGGTGTAATGTGAATACTCGTGTCTGTACTGTACTGTACTGTTCTACTCTGTGCGGTGCTGGTAGATGTAAATATACCATAATGCAGTTTCCGATGTACTTGAAAAATAGACTGTAAATATTAAATTAACGATAATGTTTTTTATTGAATTGGGTAAAAACAAATACGATAAAAATAGACAATACCATATTCTGACATTTTCCATACATTGAGATGGCAACATGCTACACTAGCGCCCTCTACGGGCCCGAGTTATACGAATAGATTGTTTTTGTACGTTTTAATGGATTTTTGGTGAAATATGATATATTCTTAGTAAATTATGGAAATCGAAAATTCAAAAAAATATATATTTGGTGACCTACATATGATTTTACTCCTTTTTTGCTCAAGCATGTTGACATGATGGGGTCATTGGGGTTCAGTAGAAAACAGATAACTTAGTTGAGTGTCGAGTTTTTTTATTAGATTACAATATAAAACACATTCTTTACTAGCAGGTATTGTGGGTTTCACTTATTACACGAAAACTGTTTCTACGGGGAATCTGCACACGGTCCAGTGGGGAGATTACCAGTCGTCTCGATGTTGGTGTTGAAAACCCTTCAGAGCAGACTGTACTTCCGGTAGGGGGAGGTTTTGGTGCCGGGCGGACACGCGGTTCGGCTTCCGCTTGACGGCCGGTTTCAGACGGATCAAGAGGATGATCAGCAGGATGCCGGAGGCGCTCGACTGCTGTCTGGTGGTGATTCCTACGGCTGTGGGTATGCAGCTTGATGGGATCACGGCGCCGGAGGGCAGGAGACGAAAGGCACTCGACTGCATTCGAATGTTGGGCGTTGGGGTTCGGCGGTTCCTGCCGACTCGGTCGGTATTTCTTCCCGCAGCGTCTCAGGCTGGGGAGGCAAGCGGCCCGCTTGCTTTGTAGGAGACGGAAATCTCAAATACGACAACTGACCGGACGGTTTTCACTGACTCGTCTGTCTCCACTGATCTTGCTTCGGCCAAAGTCTCCCTTTTTAATCATATCCAAACTCTTCTTTGGGTTCCTTCGGTGGCTTGTAATTGGTTCGTTGTTGCTGACCGAGTTAATCCCCTAATCTGCTCGCTTATTCTGGCGACTGGATAATTCCCGGAGTTTTAAGCTGGACGTTTGCACATTAGCCGTAGGTAGACAGACCTCGGGTATCGTTTTAGGGATTAGAATAAATTGATGTTTCCCGCGCTTATGACTTGTATCAATATATTCATATATTTTTCCAGCGTTTGACAAAGCTACCATTGTTATCAAATATCATTGACGTCCAAATACTTGTAACATGCTACACTACCGCCTTCAGTGGCCCGGGCGGCTTCCAGACTGTATTGCTGTTGTAAAAAATATTTTATTTATTTTTTTAATTTTCGATTTCTATAATTTATCAAGAATATATTTCACAGAAAATCTAGCAAAATGTATGAAAAAAACCAATTAGATAACTCGGGCCACTAGAGAGCGCTAGTGAAGCATGTTGCCGTCTCAATGTATGGTAAATGTCTGTATTTTCTAGAACTGAAAAACCCAATTTTAAAATAAAATAACAATTTCCGAAAATACATGTAGGTATTGTTAAAAACAATATTGCAAAACCCTGCAAAGTTATTGTGAAGCTGGACATCAATCAATAAGAGAGAATCGACATGGCGTTAATGTCAGGCAATATATCATACCTGGAAATATCTACGGAACCAGTGCAGGATCTAGCGGAGAGCTAAAGGGTCTACTACTGACGGAATGTCTGGGGCGAGAAAATGTTTTTTTTAATATTTTTTTTTTATATTAAGTTAAAAATAATATACGTATGTTTTTCACTTTCTTAAATTTTAACTACATAATACTATTTCTTATCTTACATTTTATTTTTATCTAACATATTGTAATTATACATCATTTATTTATTATTCTCATCAAATGGCTTGCAATCCATAAAGCCTGAAAAGCTGTCTCCACCCTAATAAAACACGAACCACAAATATATAAGAGAAAAATCAAAAAATACGTCAAATTTCTAATGAAACTGTATTTATTCTGTGAATTTGGTGGGCGTACTACAATAAGTAGATGATAATAAACCGATTTCAAATATTCAATGCACATTTCTTACCCGAACTACGCATAGCCTACTTTGGGTAAAAGAGCAATGCACGCCACTGGTAGATAGAAAGATAGAGAGAATGGATCGCCACACACCTTTGCCTTGGCATACAATCCTTTACTTACATTCATACATCATCTCATGTACACACATGTTATAACCCAGTGGCGTGCAATCCATAAAGCCTGAAAGCTGTGTCCATCAACCCTGAGAGAAACGAACCATTAAAGAATATAAAATATTTTTTTTAACAAAATGTATTTTTTGCCATAATTTTGTGAATATTTTTCATGTGACAATCGTCTTAAATTAACCGTTTTAGTGCTATGCTTATTTTGCAAGTACTTGTATGTGTATAAATTGCTCAAGATATTCTGTATTTTTAAATTAAAAAAATATGTTATTCAATATAAATGCAATATCTTGGACAAATATCAATCGATTTTAATGATTTTTTTAAAATTATACAAGTAAAGAATAAAATTTTACGAATATTATAGTTCTAATTAAAAAAAAAAACGACACATTTACAATTACAAAAAATACAAAAATATAAGATTATTTCACTTCACTATTGTGTTTACCCGTGGTCCATGTAGTCCCTTTTTACAGCGAGCGCATATGAGATTGGATCGCCTTATCTCATTTGCTTTGCTGTAAACATTCATTTATGGGAACAGAGGTCTTGTCATCCGTAGTACCGCTGTCATTTGATGCATTACGCTCATCTGCAATAGAACTAACTTTCGAAAAATAGTAATAATAATCGGATGAATTTTATAGCGCCGTTTTTGTGAAAAATCACCTCAAGGGCGCTGTACAAATACATTGACATGGTGAAAAACATCGATTCACTTTAGGGTGTATTTATTTTACAGGATAAACAATAAATACAGTTATCAAGACACGCACCAACCGCAATATACCACGCTCAAATTGAACACGTGCTCTACCGAGGACGACAAAAAGCTCACTGAAAATTGAAGCGCTATAACGCTGTGTCGCAATTTACGTACTAAAGCTTACAGCGCGATGGCGCTGGGCCGCACTCTAATGCTTAATAAATTGGTTCTATATGACAAATTTAGACTTCTTAGTACGATAATAAACTGTTTTCTAATATTCAATGCACAAATCATACCCCAACTTGAAGCACGCACAGCCTGCCTTTGGTCATAGATCAATGTACACCAGTGTTCTTATCTACCTACTATACCTACTACTATTTTATTCAAAAGAATGTGGAGTGCCGGTAAAAGCCAACATTAAACAACAATAAACCCCTCAAAAATACCTTTGTATATCACTGGGTGCCGAGTAGAATCAATCACAAGGAGCACTAGAAGTACTTAGCAAAAGAACATAAGACTATGTAAGATTTTATCGTGCATTTTAGGATTACTTCATTATTTAATTAATAAACGATTTATTTATTTTGGAGTAATAGTAATATGTAATAATAACAATAATTACTGTAATAATACTTACACATAGTAAAAATAATTAAATAACAATAGCAATAACAATAACAATAATCACAGTAATAATACTTAGAAATAATTAAATAACAATAACAATGACAATAACAATAACAATAACAATAACAATAACAATAACAATAACAATAACAATAACAATAACAATAACAATAACAATAACAATAACAGTAACAATAATAGTAACAGTGACAATAATTACAATAAATACTATAATTACAATAATTACAATAATTACAATAATTACAATAATTACAATAATTACAATAATTACAATAATTACAATAATTACAATAATTACAATAATTACAATAATTGCAATAATTACAATAATTACTATAATTACAATAATTACGATAATTACGTTAATTACTATAATTACGGTAAATACGATAATTACGTTAATTACAATAATATCAATAATTACAATGATGTAAATAATACAACAATTACAATAATAATATTAATAGTAATAATTACAATAAAAATAATTCTAATATTAATATGTAATAAAGCCTCCTCTCAGAAAGTAGAAAAAATCTCCTCGGGGGCGCTGTGACGGGAGTAACAGGAGAACGTAAAACAGGGAAGCAGTAAATTAGCGTTATAAATTGGAATAAAATCCTAATAATCTCAAGAGGTTTAGTGAAATTTTCCTTTGCAATTTTTGAATTAACATCACAATTATTATTGGAATATCAGAATAACCTAAAAAAAGGAAAATATCACAAAGCGGTTGTTTTTTTTCCTTTGCAGTTTGAAATTCTAATCACGCCTTGAGCTACCAATATTAGGAGTACCAGGATAGCATAAAGCTAAATGGTTAAATATTTTCGGTGGTAGAGAATAATATTTACAAGCAAATTATATATTTAGTCGAAAATGTAAATCTTCGAAAAAAAAAATCCTATGAAATTTCCTTTGTAACTTGGAATTCATCACAATAATTTACCAATTAATTACTATTAATTACTATCTAGGACACCAGGAGAACATAAAGTAAAATGGGTAAATATTTTTGGTGTGGGTTGGAAATAATATTTACTCTTACTTTTATTTTGCCTTACTTTTATTTTGCCTTACTTTTATTTTGCTAATTTTACCAATCGTACATAGAACCTTCTTATTTGTGAATTGGATGATATTTCGATATTGCGGGCACATCTGCGGGGGGGGGGACATACTGACCTTGCAATTTAACAAACCTTAGTTTACGTATTTTGGGAAGGAGAGGCGCAAAAGTCAACTTTGCCCCCCAAAAATATCTTGGATCGTCACTGTCTTGAATACTATAATAATATTGTCTTTTATATAGGGTTATCATTTCCAGCAGTCTCTGAATGAGCAAGTTTACAAATAAATACTGTTGTAATCCCAATCCAATAGCATTGCAGTATAAGCCCATATAATGGGTTCAAGCACTGGTTTTTTTCGTTGTGTTTTTTACTTTTTTGTAATAAATAATAATAATAATAAACATTTAATTTTTAATAGCGGCATCTGGCGAACGATGAACGAAGCTACATTGCAAAGTACTAGAAATTTGGACTTTTTACTGCCATCTAGCGGATAATGGTAAAAGTTGTAGATACGTATTTGATACTTCTTGCATCTCAAAAGTTCTAGAATGTTTTAAAAGATGTCGTAGCTAGTATCAGATTCCAAGCAGAATAATAATAATAAATTTATTGCGTTCTTTTCAACATTATCATTTATTTACCCGTTAATATTCACATAATGTTCGAATAATTTCATAAAACTTCTTGCGGTACTATTATATTCATGAAATATACCCAATACCTAATCTAAGAAACAAATTTGCTTTCTGGAACTATCACTGCTTCCGTAAGTAATGAATGTTATTAATAATAATAATCTGTTAATCATATTTACCTACCAATTATGATTGTTTTGATTACCTTATTCACATTTAAATAAGTCCTTTTATTAGGTATGCTACACTTAGAAATAAAGAAGATATGTTTTGAATATAGTCGTACACATATCTTATATTTAATGCGTGTTAATAACAACTTACTTTGTGGGAGCTTTTTTTATTATTTTTATTCAAAACATTTATTCGAGCTATTTTCGTAGTAAAAACGGCCATGTTGTATTTTAACGGTGCAGACGTTTATTTATTTAATAATTTATTTTGGACACAGTAGAAGCAGTAAAATTAATTCATTGTTTTGTGCTAGTAGAAAGTAACTAAATAATAAATATTTTAAACAATTTTATTAGGGAGAATCAGCCCCGGTTGTTTACTAAAACTTAGTGCATTTACGAACACTCGCTAAATAAGGAAATGGATCGTTAATAATGGCAACACTGAAATAATATTTATTTTTTTTCCTTGTTGTGGTGTCCCTTAATTCGTTGTCCGCCATTATCGTTCAGTTCGCCGAGTTGTGAAAAACATCGTACTTGCGATAATCGGCGGAAATCGCGGTCATCTTACTTAATATCCGAGTGAATTGAAGTGATTTGTGTTGTGTTATAAATTGTGAAATGGCAGAAAAGGATAAATTTAATATTGATAGCATTATCGCTAGATTATTGGAAGGTAAATGATTGTTGATATTGTCAAGAGACGATCTGTCACTATACCTTTGCCAACGCCCGTTAGTAATGGCGATTGTTTTTCATCGACAATGTCTCCTCTATTTATCAACAAAAGTTATACTAAATCTTATCCTTGTTCTATTAATTAATGTCTGTGAATTGTTTCAGTGCGCGGCCATAAACCCGGAAAGAATGTTCAGTTGACGGAACTCGAAATTAGAGGCCTTTGCCTCAAATCTCGAGAAATATTCCTATCTCAACCAATACTCCTTGAATTGGAAGCTCCCCTTAAAATATGCGGTTAGTATAATCTTTATTGTGTTTATATGAATGTGTTTCTGATCGTTATTGGCCTCGTATAAAACGTACCAAGGGCAATTCGGAAGGTTGGCGTCATCCATTGACCAAAGGGTTTCACGTATGCCGCGAAAACTGCATTATGTTTATCGGGCATTGAATCTACCATCATACCGGTTTTTAAAACTTTATACGCTGGTTTTTAACATTGTATCAACTTCCCAATTGTACAATTGGTCAATTACCGACTGCGGAATACCTGCCTCATATATTTTTGACAGGTGTTAGTGTACTTTTGTATGAATTTTGATAATCAATATGACTTTCGACACAGTAGTGTACACATTTTTTAGATCTAAGGCCTGTGATGACTGTCTTTGGGTCGAAATAACAAATTCTTAATTACTTGTTCTGAACTTACCTCATATAATTTTCGTTCCCCATCATTAAACGAATTACAAATTTAAATTCGTTTTTTATTATTTATTGAAAATATGACAAGCCGACTTATCTTTTATTTTAAGTGCTTATCGTTGTCATAAAATGATATCCATATTTTACAGAATGCAGAATAGATGGCCTTTGTGCACACATTTCAACACTTGAAGATACATTGTAATTTTATGGCTCAATCTTATAGAAGATCTGTCAATCTTTCATTTAAAATTCTGTGAATTTGACATATTCCACTTCAAACCGACATTTACCGAGCAAGTAATTGTAATTTTATTCAAGACGTACGACTTGTATTTTGTTTGCTTTTACTGAAATGCAAATACGTCTTATTTCGTCATTTGTATTTGTGCATTTTTCGCAATTTTGACACCGAGTTGAATGGCCTCTTCAAATTTCGTTCAAACGATAGCATCCGTAGACTAACTCATGTACAATTATTTATTATTATTTTGTTTCGTTTGTTTTTTTTTATTAATATTATTACTCCATATGTTTATGCACTGATCGAGGTTACATTTCTCTAATTATTGTCTATTTTCATTACATTAATTACATAATATAAACTACATCATGTTTAATGTGGAACAGATGCCTAGATCTATCTTATACTGAATAAATGGATTAAAAAGTTCAGATTCCGAATTGGCTTTTTTCAATTTAACCGTTTATATATGATAAACTGCATCTTATGTCAGATTATAGAATGGAAAATAACATCCATTTTTTTAAATGTTGATATAATAATTCCGTTTTCGCAAAGTTCAAACATTTTACAAAAAATAAGTATACAGTACATCTGGAAGGATTAAAGGTGAAAATAATTATTTAAAAATGACTACATGTGGTTTATTTCACAAATTTTGAACTCTTTGACAGTTCGCTTTATCAATAAATAACGCTTTTCGCTTCTTAATCAAATATTAGTAAATTAATAATTCATGAGTGTTTTATTGGTTATTTTTAATATAGGTATTTGGTAATTTCAGTATAGCGGGTAACTTAGTAAGGTACCTCGAAGTGAAATAACACAAAACTGCGCTATATAAATTCTGTGTTATTACTAGTATTACCTATTTTAAAGGTAATTTATCTCTAGTGGTATTAAGTTATTTTCGAGCTTCGTGCAGCTTCATTGAGATATTTCACATAAATGGCGCTATAAACGTTGTTGTAGTATTTTTTGTACAAATGTATCGCCCTTGTTGTGTTAATGGATGCTCTACTTGTTTTGAATATAAATTTATTCGGTTGATAATCGCTTTGATTTTGTTTTCGTTAGTTCCTTCCTGGTAGCCGGCTTTTTTTTTGAGATTTTGAAATTTTGACGATTTTGTACGAAATGATTTCCTAACTCATCAACTAAAGAAAGGCCTTATAAATTTGAAATATTATGACAAAATTGGCATTAACACAAATTATTTGAAAAATTTTATGTTTCTTTTTGTGTACCATTTGAGAAAATGGGATGTTTCTTGAACTCTCTTGGACTCTACTATAATATTCGAAATATGTGTTTCTTTTCTAGAACAGTTTAAAAAGTAATTTATTCGTTTCTCGAACCGTGTTATAGCAATTTGATGTCAAAAGTTAATATGAAAACAGAATTAGGTCGTATTTAACCCTTGTTTGAGTGTAATTTATTATGTATGTAATATTACAGAAAATAAAAAAAGTCTATAATGTTGTTTTTAAAAAGCTTTCAATCAACGTTTCGATTCTGAATTTGGCTTGGGTTGTTTGTCACTAGGGCGATGCTGCGAGTATTTACCACTGTCTACCATTTGCCTGGGTATTGTGATGTTGATTGGTGACATGACATGTAATCCCATCGACAAGGCGCCTCCGGGCGTCCCTGTCTTGCGCCACGTCAGCAGCATCAGTCCTAGCACAGCCTCTAGAATTGCTTCTATCACCTGTGTTTGTGGCGGCCCACTGAACGTCTTCCCTCTGGAATAGCACGCATAATTTTCAGCGGAGTTCGATCTATTTGCATTCTCGATACTTGCCCAAGCCGCCTCAGTCACGACTTTTCAATGGATAGTAGCAGTGAAGAGTCTTGAAGGACTTCAGATAACTTGCAATAACTATTCATTCCTAAAATTATTCAATATTTAAAAGTATTGTGGTAAAAGTGTTTTTTTTTCTAAAATATTTCAATTGTCGTCATCTGTAAGCGCGTATCGCGTTTCATTTATCTTTATATTGGATAACTCTTTGAAGCATTGTGGTATCAAAAATCATCATATTGATCATCAAGAAAATTTATAATTCTGTGAAAACACTATTTATTAACAATTTTAGTAGCTAATTCTAAAACATGGATTCTTTACTAATTAATTTGTGTACACTGGGGACCATTGGCTATAAGTTTGACATTTGAAAAGATTCGTGGTTTTTTGAAAAAAAAGTTCATCCCGCAAAGAGATAAACGCATCAAATTACTTTACAGCTGTCGGTACGAGCACTGAAAAAATCACATATTTTTATCCCTGGACAATAATTTAAATTTTAATGGAAGATGCTCCGAGGAACTAGCGTCATTGATCCCTTCGGCACCGGTGCATAGTCGGGAAACACGCCAAACGCGCGCCCAACATTTGCACACGGTTGACATTTGTCACATGAGAACGGGTCGCTTCTACGACTCGTTCTTGTGTTCAACAGCTCGGCTGTGGAATGATCTGCCGGCCTCTGTGTTTCCTCCATCCTATAACATGGGTCTCTTCAAGACCCAAGTTCACTCCTTCCTATCCTCTAAAAGATCCTCCACACAGCATCCCCAAAGATGATATAGGCCTTGAGGGAAATTATTTCCTCCTTGGTCTCCTGTGTGGAGTTACTGTAAAAAAAATAAATAAAATAATATCCAGTCAACAAGTATTTGTCCATTTATGGTTGTATCACAAAATACATTCTTGTGGAAACCTGCAACAATAGATTTCGTGTTTATATTTAGGTACTTACTTATTTGATTCATATAATTTCCTAGAATAAATCCAATTCATACAACAAAAATCCATTACTAAATTACCTTGATAATTGCGTGAATCATTTGTTCGATGATGATCCTCGTTTGACATATTTTATAAATTTTTGTCCGGTTACAATGTTTTCAAAAACATATAATTCATTATTTATAATAATATAAATATATTTTAGTTAGCCCACCTGCAAATGCTTATTTTTATTTTACCTCACTTTACTTCATATTCACTCAATTTACCATTTTATATTATGACAGTTTTATTGTCTTATTGATAATGAATTCTCTCTTATGTCCAGTGCTAAATTGATGAATGAATCTTATTCAGATAAAATATTGCAGCATTGAATATTTGATTGACATATCTCTTATACGTCGCATCATGTCTAGAGCAATAGTTGTTGTTTTTAATTAATAATATATATGCAATTATGTTAAGCATTGGGTATTCCCATAGAATAAAGAAGAACACAAGAAATGCGATGTGGGCGTCTGTCATAATCCAAAAGTCTGGCCTTAAAATTTCCAATACAAAAATGATTTAATTTTCATTTCGATCAAATGGAATGGCAATATACAATGCAGACAGTGTAAGAGAGATAGGGCTCTGTATTTTCATTGGTTCTCTCGGGGCTAGAACTAAAAGGCACTAGAAGTCAAAGGCACATCGGCTTCCATTTAAATCTACATGGAAGGCACTTCTAGTATGTATTATTTATTCTATGGGTATTCCCTTAAAAAGACGCATTGTTTAAATGCATAGAAATTTTCATTATTAATAGCAAAAGACCTTAAGGTTTCTCTCTGAGCCTATATCATATTTCAGTGATGCTGTGTGGAGGGTGTTTTTAAGAATAGAAGGAGTGATAGATTCTCTCAGTATTGCCCCGGTGAAAGACCACAATTCAGAATAGAAACGTTCTTGAAATGACTTTAGTAGCCACCTTTGGTGATCTGAAAGATCTGAAAGGCCGGGTACATCCCAACCTTTGTCTTCCCAATCTCCATCCCTTCAGCCTCACAACATGCACCATTTGGGGATGCTATGTATATGGCTCCGAACAGTTGGGGAGTCTCGTACACTATTAAGTTTAATTAATAAAAGTGTGAACCCGTGTCATGAAGAGTCCCATGGTGGGTGTAGAGAGAAGATCCGACATGTCATTAAACAGTCGATAATATATTGACGTTTTTTAATTCATATTCACGCACATCCAATGGTAGTTAAAGAGGCCTCTCGTTGCATAGAGATGAAAACCGCAAACCTACATCTAGAATTGTTACAATAATATTTATGGGCAGTTGAGTTTACCCACCACTTTCCCAATCCCATAAACAACGTATGGTTACTCCTCCAGGGTGCAGCACGTATCGTAACAAAACATTTCCATTCATGTATCTTATGAAGTAATTTTTTCCAAAAAATGATTCACTATTTCCATGACTACGGAACCCTCCAAGAGGCGCACCGGCAGACCAGCTTTTTTTAAGGCTTTACTAAATGCCCATTTTTGCCACAAAGTAGTTTCATCTGTGTATCCGATGACTTATGAGGGTTGAATGTCACGCTATCCTGGTCTATATTAGGAAGTGAATATTTATGGATATCTTTTTCGTGTACATGAAATTTAGTCATTTCGGGATGATTGTTACTGGTTTATTTTCAATATTTTTTGTTAAATTATCTTTCTCCTTGATGGGGATTTTTCCGTTATCTTGTATGTTCATTATTAAAAAAGTATTGCTCTGTTTAAGCTTTTCTGTACACACTAATTATGTTATATATTAAAAATGAGCAAACGCTAATAAAAAATACCCTTATCGGGGAAGACTTGGCAGAGAATTTCTCAATTCAGTTGAATGAAAATTCTTTGACTGAGATTTCGCTCATTGCCAATGGGCACAAAGAAATGTCAAGTCATCTGGAAAATCTTGAAAATTGCTAGAAAAATCCCCTCGGCTGCTGCAGGCTCTAAATACATTTTTGTTGTTATTTTTTTTATCAAAAGATATCGTTCCGTGTACATAATTAGATTGTCAGTCACACAAACAATTATTTTTATGGAAAAATAGTTTCCCAATTTACTTTTTTGAATTTCGATTGAATATTCAAGAACGTCTTCGATAATCCTTCCTGGCTAAGCTCCTTTCAGCAATATGTTTGACGTTTTGAATGGAATATTTTGTGAAATATACACATATTTAATGTATGTATAGAATTATTTGCTGTTTGATATGGGAATCTCCAGTGGCTACCCACGATAATGCTTCTCCCCATATCCCAAGGGTTTGTTTGAGATAAAAGAATTTGAATGTGGAGTGGAAATCCGGCAAATTCCATTATGGCATATTATTTATTTATTGCGTTCATATTCAGATATATACCCCATAAATTTTGCTGTGGTGTCATAACGTTCGCCGCGTTATTCTTGCAATTATCCACATTTCTTCTGCAACACAATATTTACACACTGGATTTGCAAAGTTCGATAGAAACAAGCTTTATTCAAACTCACTCGCTTTCATAAAATTTTGAATAAAAACGATGATTCAATTTATTTAAGTTACCAATTACGTCCTTTGTTCCTTCCGAAAAATTACTTTCTCCGTATAATTTGGCCATATAATCTCTTGACTACAAAAAAACTAATGCTTTTACTAATTTTACGAAATAATGTTCAAAGTTAACCAACCATCTGAATGCCGACAAGTTGATCATTTGGATATACCAGTTGACCATTTGAAAGTTCATAAGTTTATCATTTGGATATCGACCGGTTGACCAATTTAATGTTCTTAAGTTTATCATTTGGATATCCACCGGATGACCATTTAAAAGTTTATCATTTGGATATTCACCAGTTGACCATTTGAAAGTTAATAATTTTATCATTATTAGGACATCCATCAGATGATCATTTCAGAGTTCATAAGTTTATCCTTTAGATATCCATCAGATGACCATTTGAAAGTTCATAAATTTATCATTTGGATATCCACCGATTGGCCAATTGAATGTTCTTAAGTTTATTATTTGAATATCCACAGGATGACCATTTGAAAGTTCATAAGTTTATCATTTGGATATCCACCAGTTGACCATTTGAATGTTCATGAGATGATCGTTTGAATATCTCCATGTTGACCATCTGGGTGGCTATTCACAAACTAACTACAATCTTTTTTTTTAAATTCAGAAAACATACACGATCATTACTTTAACTTAATCGTTTTAATAGTATAAAGAAAAATATGAAAATACTGTTATGTATCCATTATTTGGTCATGTAACTATCCACAATCGTTTCACAATGCAAACGATATCCTATGCTAATAAATACAATCTAACCCGCCCCAGTCTGTAAAATATTAAAATTCCATATATCTTCATCTTTTTGTCATTCCAGCTCATAATCCACAATCTGACCACCACCATTTCAATGCAGGCGCCATTCACGAATAGTACTACAACTTCGGCATATAAAATATGAATACTATTGATGTCCATGTTTTGACCATTTGAATGACAACAATCTGACCACCATCCTTTCCCAATCCAGGCGACATCCACGGGCAGTACTACGACCTGCTCCGCCTGTTCGAGTACGGCGGCTTCCCGCCCGAGTCCAACTACCTGTTCCTCGGCGACTACGTGGACCGCGGCAAGCAGTCGCTGGAGACCATCTGCCTGCTTCTCGCCTACAAGATCAAGTACCCGGAGAACTTCTTCCTGCTGAGGGGCAACCACGAGTGCGCCAGCATCAACAGAATCTATGGGTGAGTTCACTTTACAAACAACTAATCCAAGATTCCATAGAAATATGAAATACGAGTTTATTGCGTTAGAAACTTAACCTAATCTTGACCAATAATGTGTTATTACCACTTTTAACTTTACGATTACGCCATAAATAACCTAACCTGAAACAATAAAATATATGGATACCAAGCAATTCCGACGATTAGTTTGAATTTGGAACTCACTATAAATTATTACTCAATCCATAGTAACGATGCCGGTTTACAGTAAAATGTTCAAGCAAAGGTGTTTTTCGTGGGATGAGTTTACCGATGGACGTGCTTTAAAGAGGTCAGAGATGTCCCATGGCAGTCTATTATAACTAGACCCTACAAGTACAGCAAGTTTGAACCTAGAATTAGTTTTTACGAGTTCGATGTTAAGGTTAAACGGAAAGTGATACGCGCTCACAGAAGTCGCCAATTTAAATATTATAGATAAAAACACTTGGCACGTAATGCATTTAAATACTGATTTAAATCATTTTTTGGCGGGTGTACATCTAGAATATGAAATGGAATATTATTATAGGTTTGAAAGCTCAAATCCTTCAAGAAATTAATATAGATACAATATATTACTGTAATACTAACATATACAGTATTTTTATAAGTTTCTTGAAGGACATTTAAACATACAATAACAATTTATTACACGGATCTACACCCTCCATGAAACGATTCTTCTCAATACTTAAAAGCAGTATGTGCTAATACCGTTTTTTTATATTTAAATTAGCGCCATTTCTGAGCGCGTATCACCTTTCGTTTACCCTTAAATCGTAAAGTACAGAGTTGACGCTGCCATTTTATTCGTTATCATTCATAAATCTTCTACAACAAGCTCTTTTATCTTATCTGTCTTTGAGCAAATAAAAACTATCTTTGTTAAAGATTAAAGATAAGTAGCATCAATACTTGGCTTTGCTCGAACTGGAGTATCAAACCCGAGCAGGCCACATACAATGTATTTGTTAAGCGTGACTGATTGCAACAGCGTGTAGTCTGTCTTGTTTTGTCGTTGTTCCGGCTTCTCTAGTAGCTGATGTAATGGAGTTTTCCTTGTTGCATCGGCGTGTAATCTGCTCTGTCCACTGGCTTCCGAATGAATAGACGTGCCATATTTGCCCACCATTTGGACGGCTGGGGGCAACCACGTACAACCTATATTTGACACCAGGCGGGTTCACGCACTTCTCGATTACATGACGTCATCATTGGTGTATTGACTGGCGGCGAGCGATCATTCGAAGATTTTAAGGAATAAACGAATGATTATGGTTTCCTACGTATTCATTCAAACGTTATAAAAATAATAATCAAAACTATCGCATTACATTCCACAGATACGCGTTTTTAACTGTGTTTTACTGATTCAACAATATAATAACAGTTCCAGTGATACAAAATAGCAGCCGTCCGCGTTTCTTTCATATGATTTTGACTGTGGTAAGCAAATTTAAAACATTTATGAACGGGGTCAAACTAAATACTCCAACAAAATATTCGATTTTTATTTTATTTTTTCTTATTTACTGTTTTACTTGTTGCCGGCTTGGGTTAGTTTGGAATATGTTTCCACAACTACGGGTAAAAGGAGATTTACCATAAATTCTGGACAACTGTAAAAAGGACTAGATGATCATTAGCAGGTTGGCTTTTCGAAGAGTAAATACTAATTATTTGCAGTGAAATGCGAGTTGCCTAGAGACTGTCAGGATGCATTTATTCGCAAATCAAATAACAGTGACTCGCCTAAGCCGCCCCCCTTATTTTGGTTTCTTCCCCCTTGCGTGTGTGTTCGCCTAAGCCGCCCCCCTTATTTTGGTTTCTTCCCCCTTGCGTGTGTGTTGGGGCATCTCTAGTAATTCTCCGCACTGTGCTGTGGTTCTGTCGTTGTTTGCAATCTTAACATCTCATATTGTCTGTATATACTGGTTTAGCCAACGCGTAATCTGACTTGACGTTGTTTCCAGTTTCTTAGACCGTCTCTTGAGTGACATGACAATTTTTTTGTATGTGAGTAATATAATATACCCAGCTGCCTCAATTGGACTATCGCATCCCCACGTACGTTTGCCACATTTGCGCCTCAGGGATCTCATTTCATTCAATCTAGTTTCTTCCTTCCTCTGCACGTTCGAAACTGCATAGCATTAAAAATAACATTTCATATCAAAATTCCTGTTTTGCAATTATATTTACAAATTGAAAGCGTGTATTTTTATAGTTGATTTACTTATTCGCTGTTGTGGCATACAAGATAAATTTTTTCGAATCTCGTAGATTAAATAGTAATATTTAATGTTTTCTTATTATTGTTGTAAATATAACAAAATGAATACACCTGTAATTTGGTCATCAGCTGATGATGGAAAAACGTTACTAGGTGAGCAAAGTTGCGTTGACCTTGAAATTAAATACGTAAATATATTATGTACAAATTTCCCTACGCCAGAACACACCGAGAGGTTTTGTGAAGAAAATTAGACAGTTTTCTTCGATTGTGATACTAAAATAACCTTCGCCTTTCACGATGTTAATGATGTCATTATGGTTTAAATTTAATTTGACAAATCACTAAATATTGATATTCAGTTTATAGTTCCCCCATATTATAAAAAAGCACAAAAACATTCACCGATAGCCTTAAAAATCGATTAAAATTAAACAAATTCATAATCCATTAAACACTTCATTAATCCCCACTAATTTGCCTCTATAATCCCTGCCGACAGCAGTTCGCAGTTAGCAGTCGGTTCGCCGTGCAAAAAGTCAGTCGCTGGAAGTGTACGCCTATCAGAACGGAAGCCGCTAATTGGATCTTCCTATACTGAGCCTGTGTCATAATAATATAATAATAATAGCTGATTGACTGAGTGACTAATGCGTTCAAACAACACTGCAAAAAATACCTATAATGACATGTTAGCAGATGAGAGATTGTAGAGGATGCGTTACGTACATTGTTTGTTCGCCAGGTAAAACTTTTTAAGATGGTCTCTATCGAGTTTTGTTGTAAATGATTTTAAATGCTTCGTACTTCAGGTTGTCATACACTTTTTGCTTCATTACTATGCAACTCCTTTCTCCGGGAGTCAGGTGGCTTTATGGTACCCCCAATATTGGAAACTTTTGTGTTATGATTATCAATTCAAGACCCCTCCACAAATATATTAGTTTTACTACCCGGCTTCGCCCGAACTTTGAAATAAATATACGGAACAAACAATATGGCTTCTTGTATTTTTTTTGTACAGTAATACGGATACTTAAAAACTTCGTAGGTCACGATGAAAATGGAAAACAATTGCATTGATCCAGAAAGTTCTGATAGATTTGCATTATTTCAGAGTGCCCCGTTAGGAGAAGAGATTTTGCTTCTTTAGGACACAAATTTTCTAGTTTATGGATCGAGGAATTAAATCAAATATGTTAACAGTTAAAAACGTGTAAAATAAGTACAACTTACAAAACCATAAATGTTATTATTGAACGCTTTATTGTTATCGCTAGTAGATGTTATTGCATTATGACATATCTTACGCAGTTAAGTAATCTCTTTGCAATCCTCATGCTCGACAAGCATGATGCAATCGTGCGTGAAGGGTGTGGGACACAGAACGGTGTGACATTGAAAACACGTCGGGACATCGCTATCGATCCATCGGCTGACCCTGCCCGCTGCCTGCACATCACTAGTAGCTAATATTGCAATCAATACGGGAATACGGTACTTACTTAACCATAAGTTCGGCAAATGCACAGAACAAGACAATGAGGGAGTGGAAACGAAAAAATCTTTGGATGAACTGAAGTAGATTCTGATGAGCGTGAAAAATGAATGGACACCGTAACATATCAACTAATAGTGGAATTAATATAAAATATAATACTTCATCATAAGTTGAACATGTCCATAGGTTAAAGATGAGCGATATGATTTTTTTTAAATTTGGTATCGCAACCATCGAGCTGGGGTCAAATAGGTTCTATTGTGTAATCACTGAATTCCGCTATTATTATTTTCGCTTCTCGGCTTTTGAAGTAACTCATTTTCTTTATGCATTCCATGCGGCAATTGGTAGGTCTTCTGTGGGGTACAAACATTTTTTAAAAAAGGGCCTCTTTTTTAAACTAAAGACAAACAATAAATCCTACGTATATTTTAGTTCCTCCTTAGAACCGTAATAAGGGAAACCCGACGTTTAGGACCGCTAGACCGGACTAACCGATTGATTTTTTTTATTTCACAAAAAAGAAAATTACGTTTTCACCTAACTAGAACTATTACCTAAATAGATGTATTACAATTTTAGACATTTTAATTATTTTGTTCAGTTAATTTCAAGAACAATTTTTTTTAAATATACTTAGACTTTTTTTTCTTTTTTGATGTCGTCTGGAAGGTAATTATATAAACTATTATCTGAAGTACCCGGCGTTACCCGGGATGATGAATGGTTTTGTTACCGGACCCCTACCCAGTAATTTCCCCCTTATTCCTCAAAATTTCATCAAGAAGTACCAAAATTCTGCTTTAAGGGGTGGGAAAGGGGGGTGGTTTTCAAAATCTCATGTAGACAGTGACCTTCCTCTTATTTCTAAGGTCAAGTCTGCAAAATTACATCAAGCTCGGAATAAAACTGTAGATTTGTATACAAAACAAACACGCACCGTCCGCCCGGACATTATTCTTTACATAATAGATTCTAATAATCTTAATTCAAGACTTATGTTTTTGTAAACAAATATAGCTTTATTACGAGATTATACTTTTGCATTACTTCGGAGGTTCAGCACGGAAAATTCCCTTCAATTTGCACGAAATGTGATATTATGTAGATCGATTGGAAAAGTTTTAAGCGGTTCGATTCCGTCAACTTGACTCCAAAATAGTTCATGTCGATTTGGTGACCTTCGTCAATCTCGACAAATAGTTTTCAAAGTCTATATTATTTCTTGAACCGAATTGCGGTTATATTGTTGTAGAAGGGCGTTGGTTTGGATTAAATTTTCTCAATCTAATGCAAGTATGATTAATAAAAACAGTAATGACAAATAGACCTGGCTATAAACTAAATACTACCAAATATACTATTATACTCGTGGCAAATAGAAACATTTTGTTTTAGCGCTCCTGAAAAGCTATCTATGGTCTTTACTCCCATCATAGAATAAGAAATTGGCCTTATCTGCGCCAGACATCGTACATCATAATTATTATTCGTATTTTCTCGTGCTACGACGAGCCTGGGAATTCGAATAGGAATACGAGTATTCGTTTATAATATACTGATATCAGAGTACCATTCGGTACTTCCTTTTTACATTATATAGTATAGCGATTATGTCGTGAATTACATTCTTAATGTAAACTCACACTATCCACTAATAGAAACAGATAATAAATAGACTTCGCCAAACAGACTTGTTGTCATTTTGTACTCGTAGATTTTTTTTTTTTTTTTTTTATATGAATACCTCACAAGAGTCCCAACTGCTCCCAACCGTCTGGAGCCAGTGAGACTATGGCATTCCCAATTGGGGAATGTTGTGAGGCTGAAGGTATTGGGGAGGGGAAGGAGAAGTGGAAGAGGAAGGTTTGGAATACCTGGCTATTCAGATCTGGTCACCAAACACAGCTAAAAGCCATTTCAAGCAACGTTTCAATTCTGAATGGTGGTCTTTCACCAGGGCGATACTGAGTTCTTTCTCTGCCAAATATACTATATTATTTTTAAAAATTAATTGAAACAACACAAATTAATTAAATAAAAATTACTTGCGCACGCCGGGATTTGAACCCGCGACCTTCGGATTCGTAGTCGAGAGCCTTACCCCTCGACCATGGAGGCCGTCGCATTGTAGATGCATTGAAGCGGCAGCCGGCTAGCTGCCGTTGACTCAGCACATTCCACACACTTTTTTTCTCCTTTAAAAAAAAGAAAGGCAAACGTTGTTAAGAATAATCTGACGATATTTGAAATTCTCCTACCACCATCACACTAAACGGAAAATGTTTGTGTCGTGATGGAGGACTTAGCCAGCCGAGGAATTGAACTCACGGCACCTGAGTGGGACCCAGACGCGATGCTATCTCAGCCTCTGACCGGGCACTTAACATTCTCTACGTAAACACGCACTTTCCACTAATAGAAACAGCTAATAAACAGACTCTTCGCCAAACAGGCGTGTTGTCATTTTATACTCCTCGAGACTTCGGCGGTAACTAATACTATATACCTAATGTATCCCTATGAAAAGTTTTCCTAGTCCCTAGTTCAGTAAAAGAAATTTATTAAAATATAATACATATATATCTTTACACCTTCTTGTATCGCCCGATTCGTTCGCATTCTGCTTCCTCTGTTCAACCTCTACGCCTTATTATGAATGTACCTACGCATTGCTTATTATTATGTACATAGTTGAGATATCTGGTATCTATCGGGTCGGCTGTGAGGCTGCGGCAGTGGGTACACCGGTATTCTCCGTTTGTTACACAAGTTAGTTTCACGGTGATTTCACTTGGTATTTGACAGTGAAAACGGCGAGTAATCGCGGCAGTAGCAGATTCTCGATTTCTCGTTATCAACATCAACCATGTCGATTACACGTTTATTACAAGTTATTAGAATGTTTAGTAACTGCTAGTCCGTATTTTAAACAATCGAACCAGATCATTGGATTATGGTAAAACACGGTAAAATGATGTGTTATTGTTTATTTATCTTGTATCGACAACATATTAAGTCGTTTTATAAACGAACTACCAAATTTCTATTGCGTAACGTACCGTTTCGTTAACGGACCGTTATCCGTCCGTTTTTTTTATCTTGAATAATGGCCATTTGCTTGTCATCACTTTTACTGTTCGACAAGGTATCCATTTCACAAATGCAAATTACATATTGTCTTTTTTAATTAAAATAGTGCACGGTTTCAAATAAGCGATCGCCGGGTAACACCTGACAGCTGTCAAACGACCGGCAATCTGACGAACGTTTATAAAACGGCGACATCGGGCGGTAGTCCAAATATTCGTTAAAAATGAAGATGAAGGAAGTGGGCAGGGCAGAGAAAGGTTGAGAAATACCTGGTTATTCAGATTACTTCTTCAGGTCACTGAACACGGCTAATGCTATCTCGAGCAATGTTACGTTTCTGAATACTGTACCAGGACGATTTAATAATAATAATTGGATTACTTCTATAGCGCCGTTTTCGTGGGAAAATCACCTTAAGGGCGCTTTACAATTAATTAAATAACAGTGACTTACATCTATGGCTTATAGGTAGTCACTTGCTAACTAAAGGTTATAGCTAGTGACAATTTAAACTTAAGTAGGCATAACTAGAATAAAAACCTAACACATATATAAACCTAGTACCTATTTAAAACTATTACATATCTATTACCAAGTGCATATTTTGTATACAATAATGCAAAATGACGTACATCTATGGCTTAAAACTAGAGTCTTACAACTAACATACCTATTTATAGTAATATAAATACCTGTATGATTATTGCTCGTGCTGTCAGTGGTTTCGACAGTATCTACTACCCACCACTAATAAACTGTTTTATTAATTATTATTATTTTTAAATAACGAACTCCAGTCCATTTTAATTTCTTATAAATGTTGACCAACTTAAATACCAGTTTTTTTTAAGTTCGTTTTTCGTAGTTAACTTAATTATCAAAGATTTTATAAACCCATCAAAGGGGCGGAATCCGAGTGGTGAACAGCAGTGACCGCGTGACGTCACACAAGCGCCATGCAGTCACACGAAATACATTTACACAGAAAGAATTTAAGCGCGGCGAACAACCGCGTGAAGTCGTTCCAATGGTATCAACGACGCTGGGCAGTGGTCAGTGTTCTTCACTCGAGTTCCTCATTGATTTTTATCCAATTCTTATTAAAGATTAAAATAATCACCCCTTAATTTGTCATTTTACTCAACCTTTCCCAGGACAACAGAAGATAAGCAAGCATGTGTCCACTTTTAACTTTCACTCAGTGCTAAGAATACATTTTCCCAGAATCGACACCAAACATGTACATTCTATTTCCCACCATGTGTGACATTCAATTTCTTTCCAACATTCACATAGATATTCTCAACCTAATAGGCGTTTAAACGCCTAAATTCCGTTTAACTTACAATACTTTCTGCCACCAGTGTTACTACATCGCCATAATCGATGTGCGGTTCAGTTTTTACCGCAGTAATGTCATGTTTACGTTGTACACGCGTAGCTTACTGAGTTACGGTAATCACACGTAACTTTGTGAAGGTAACGTCACCTTTGACACACCTTGAACGTGAATAATAAAACTATCGCTCTGGACACGTAACACTAAAGGGCTGCGTGCACGATGTCTTTTAATACTTACTTAATTAATTACTTATCATTGAGAATTTTACTAATTGGTATTAGAGAGATTATTGAATTTAATTAACTAGAAAGCTATTTTTGTGTTGTAATTCTTCAATAATTGCAGATATGATTGATATTAGAAGGTGGGCGAAGCAATCCGGTCAATAAAAAATAATTGGAAAAGAACTTCGGCACAAAATAAACCCGTCTGTTTAAAGTTCTGTTATTATTTTCACGTGAAAGTATAAGTAATATAAGGTACACACATTAGTCGAGATATTCAATTGAAGGAAACATTGCAACAACTTATATTCTGAAAATTCGCATTTTTTGATGAATTAAAAATAGTCATTTAAAAAGTGTTCTTTATATTATTCTATTCTACTCACCATGCAGTTTATTGCTTGGTGTTGGGTGTGTTCGAGCTGTGAAACATAAAAACTCAAAACAATCGGATAATTCAATTAATTGCTCAGATATGGGCAACATCGATTTAGGTTCTAAGGCAACAACAGTTTTCATATCAACGCGTTTATTCACCGCTCTTCACACATTTTAACACTTCATACGGTGAATTCGACTTATTTAACTCAGCCCCCTCACAACCTCAACCTAATATCAAGAAATAACATTCTCGCAATACATATTACTCTACACTGACTTGATACATTCCCTCCCCCCTCCCTCCCACCATCCCCTATAAGGTAAACTAAAACATGTAACTTTTTTTTCGTAATTGAATAATTAAGACACTTTGCAAACTATTGGTTTTCCAGATAAAAAGTAAACCCCGTCCTCGACCTTCTTATTTTAGACATCGAGCATATCCGAGGGATTCATTCGTTTACTAATTTTATGTACGCAACAGTGCAATATATTTCACTGTTTTTCGCATCCTTGAATTTAATGTTCATTTTCTTCAAAAGATTTGTAGTTATTTTACGGCATCTAATTAATAAATGAATAAGAATACTTTGTTTACACCACTGTTTTTAATATATAAACATCAACATGTTTCGAAAGCGAAACTCGAATGAAATGTAATAAATGAGGAAAGCTTCGCTTTCGAAACATGTTAATATTTATATAATAAAAACAGTGGCATAAACAAAGTAATTCTTATTTGTGTTTATTTTTGAAGAGTAAAATTGAACTTATTTAGTTGATAGTTAAGTATTCTATTTTGGTAAACGCAAACAGCCCAGGGAAGACTTTGAACGTAGCAAACTTCCCCGGCGTACTTCCGCCCGGGAGGGATACTATATTATTATTAATTTGTGGGCAGAGTGGCCCTGGGCCCCGGGCCCCCGTCCGGATAATATATTAAATATTATTCACAAAAAACGTTGGTCGCTAAAATGTAACATCTCCTACTATTGTTCGACTCTATCTCAGTATTCGTGGGTGAATCTGATGGATGAAGTGCGGGAAGATTTGGATATAAAACATGATACTGGAAATAAAACCCTATTCACATTTAAACATAGTATTTATTGGCTCTACAAAAACCCCGACAACATTTTAGAGAAAAGATAAAGGTAGAGAGGAGTATTAATTCAAAATTAAACGGTTTAAATGATGAATGATGGCTCTTGTGGACAGATCCTTCTCCTCAGCATCAGGCAAGGCCGCTCAGGTCCTGATGTTCACCGATTCCCACGATCCTCTTCAGCGAAGTCTATGACGATACTTCGAAAGCGCCATCCGCTACAGCATCTCCCGTGGGGTTCAGTCAATAATATGTGAGGATGCTACCTTAGGTCCTGTTTGGTCGTCGATATAGCTACCGACTCTCGTGTCCATTCATCCTCAGCAGGGATTTTCTCCAACGCCCAGGCACGCGCGGTTGGGGTTGATAACCTTACAATTTGGCCATCAGTAAACTAAAAACATACCCACTTCGGGTAGATTGGGCAGATGCACCTCGGCGCCAAACAGAAAAGAAAAAACTAACTCATAATCACTCCCTTCAATCACGTCGAGCTCCACCGCCCGTGTCAGGTTATGTCTGACGCCATCTTGTCTTAGATCCCTTCCGTCGGATGTCTCCCATAGACACTTTCTCAAATCCCTTCCGCAGACAATAGAAGTGATGCCCTTTCAAGCGGGGTCAGTATTTACGTTACAATACTATATTATTTTATTGTCCGCAAGTAGGGATTCCGATTACAGGGAAATTCAAATTCCCTCTGATTCAAGAATCTCATTAATGTATGGCTTGTATTATAAAAATAGCTTTCAAATTATTAAATTTAAAAATAACTATTGAATATAGGAAAGCCTTTAATAAGAACACTAGAATCATAAATTGAACCTAACGGATAGCCCCATAATTGATCCAGTTTAAATTCTCTGAATCTCCATCATCTCCTTTGTCCTTGCCTATCTCCGTATCAACTGTCGCTTTCTCTTACACCTGCCATAATCACCTCTTATAGTCCTTCCGCTGAGAGTTTCATTGTAACCTCTCTTTCAATCACATGCGTAATTTATGAGAAAGGAAAACTTACACTTATCTTATATTATGTTAAAATTCGTGTCCCCTGACGAAGGCAGGGTCGTACCGAAATCAGTTTGCGTGTCAATAAAAAGTTTCAACGTTTCATTTAATCAAATTGATTTATTTTCAGCACACCGGCCCCAGTTCCGTTTATTTGCCTGCCTGTGGAAGTAAATGAATATAGTCTCGAGTCGACACGGTGTACGGCGTACAGGGGAGTAATTATCCAATCGATCATTTAACCCCTACAATGTTAACGCCGCTCATTCGGTGTGTAATCAAGGGGTTGAATCGATAATACGTCGCAATTAACCTTGATCTGCATACTTTGATACCTGCCTCGGAGTCGGAACAGGTTGTTGGCCAAAAGCTGAACGGTAATATTTCGATTTATTACAACTTAAGTCATTTAAAATGTTTAATTTCATCGACAGTGCTACAATCTCTGGAGATTTTTGGTCGTCTCTAGTAAAACAACTACACTCCCGATAATCTATTTCTAGTTCATTTTCCCTAAGGATTACGGTTTTCGCCTTCACACTGCCAGTTTAGGTATCCTAAAAACCCTTTTTATTTATAAAATTAACATTGGGAAGTGCGTAAGTGTTAAATATGTTTACAGGATGCATAGTTTTGGTTTCAGTTATTACTTGATGGAGATACTAAATAAGGGAAATTGAACATAAAACATAATATAAGCTACAGAAAAAGAAGGGGAAAAGTATGTTTTAACATTTCTAATAAAACACCAATAGCTATAAAATATAATATAGGAAAAAGAAGAAACAATAATTCCAGTAACAGTATATCTAATAACACCACTATTTTTCACGACGTGATCGAAGATTGATGTGTTTTTTAAAATATGTGTGGTTGTTTATAAAGATGTCTATATCGTCACATTCTATTCTATTATCATCGTACAATCTACACATTCGAGACATTGAATTGAAACAGGCAATATTGTTATTAAATAACTAAAGATAAAATGATTTATGACCCTTTAAATAACGTCTATTAGGAACTTTGATGTGAATACTACTTAGACAATAAGTGGTTTCGAGCTTGTTGTGAATTATTTTGTATAAGTATATTAAGTTAGCAGACTGTCTTCTTTTTTCCAAAGTAATAAAATTAAAGTATTAAAGTCGTCCCTCGTAAGATTAAGTAAGAGTAAGTGTAGCTTATATCTTATATTCTTGCGACATGTCCTGTCCAGCGGAGACGTCCCAGAATTATGAGCCTTGTTTATTGAAGACTCTTAACAATTGATATAGCTTAAAATATCTTAGCACTTAATGCTTTTAAATATTGAGATGAATTGTTTGTTGGCAAGTGTGCATGTGGAATATGAATTGAAATAAATTGTTATTGTATTTTTATAAGTTTCTTGAAGGACTTGAGCGTTAAACCTACAATAACAATTATTTTTAATATTTACGAGCATAACGTTTTTTTTTCAAAAATATTAAAAATAACGCCATCTGTGAGCGCGAATTTTTTCAAAACTCTGTGAAAATGGAGACAGTTAGTTTTATAGTTATGTTATTATCGTATGTATTTTTATTAGCAGAAGTAAATCTTTCAGTTTTACGTCTATTTGTTCGGATTAATTATGTAGGGCGTCTTTCGAGCAGGTTTTTTTATGGGTTTATTTACATGAGATAATACTACGACAAAGAAACTCGTGTTTTGAGAAATCGCATGTTCTGTTGGAAGCTAAAGAAACATGTGATGTCAATACGTATGGTGTACAACAAGTGGGAACAGCGATAATAAATACAGAACTGTACTAGATAATTATTAGACATACCGTGCAATCGATTGTGGGTGGAAGAAATTGTCGGGGGCGTCCACGGAAATCCAAGTTTGTATTGTATAACCAACAGTGTTGCAAAACTAATTGAATACGTAATAGAAAAATCACATTATTAGTTTTAATAATAATTGGATGATTTGTAGAGCGCCGTTTTTGTGGAAAAATCACCTCAAGGGCGATGTACAAACATTACTTCCTATTCTTTATCTAATTATGTACAAACAGATACAGAAAAATATACTTGCATGGCAGGTCGCTTCAGATGAACACAGTTTTATTATAAAATTTAAGTATAGAGATGAATGTTTTACAGTTGCTATTTTATCCTCCCTTTCTATTACTATTACATTTATTAGAAGATTGGTGGCACAAGAAGAGTTGGTATTCATTGAAATATTTATAATTTTTAGGACTGGAAAATATTTATAAAATAACTTTTCAATAACTTGTTAATTTTACTTACTTCATGTGTAATAAGGTACCTATAACCAATGGCGGCTCTTGACTTTTGAGTGAGCTAGAGTGCTAAGATTGAAAAATACGACTTTATTGATGTCATTTTAGCTAAAAATATCAATTTTTTGAAAGATAATAAAAATCGTTTTCAGCTAAAATAACATCAATAAAGTCGTATTTTTCAATCTTAGCACTCACTCAAAAGTCACGAGCCGCTACTGGGTATATGATACTGTAACATTTGGATGGAGCAAGGAGTGTGTAAAGACAGTTATGTGGCGGTCCACCCTCTAAGGAAGAACTTTCACTCAATGGTTAATCCATCTCTGTCTATCCAACGCTGACCTTAAATACATAAATAAATATCTGGTTTGCTGTATATACTTTCTGATTGTACTCGAACCTCTTTCAGAGGCAGTGTTCGTAGATATAGGAGATTCATTCGCAGCAGTGAAACTATTCAATCTGATTCCCCTAGTATTGTGAATTTCTTCATTTAATTCATTCCTTTAATTAAAAAAAAATGCATATATACCTCAATGTAGTAAATATTGGTTTCGTTTTTAAACACAATATTACTCGCTAAACAAAAACCGACTAAAAGTGAGCGACGCTCACAGAAAATAAAGAACGATATCACTATAATGTTACTGTCATTACACCCTACCACCGACCAAATATAACATCGAAGCAACCCACCGATTATTTCTGAAATATTCACCCGACTAACCGAAACTGACGACCTGGCCGCGCTGGAACAAACGACAAACGGATTAGGAATTTGCGACTAGAGACTTGGCTAACTAACTTGCGACCTGCGGGCCTAGTATGGACAGATCGATATCGACGTCATAACTGAATTCAGAATACATTACTTAATTATTTGAATTAGGGAATGCAGACTTCGATTGTGAATAAGGATGAACCCGGAGTTACGGTTAGACGGAGTCCTGCACAATATAACATTACCTCCGGCGACTTTCTTGCGCCGCCCATAGCATTCGTGCCGTAATTATTGTGCCGCGCATAAAAAATGCTGATGCGAGATCTAAGGAATCGAGAATTAATTTTGCATGTCAAATTGAGAACCAGGTCGATGAATTTATTCATTTGATTTATTCCTTCAATTTCGCCCATGTCTAGTGTACAGGTCGCAGGAATATTACTTATAGGCTGGTACAATCGTATCGTGGTAGATAAAGTAAAAATCTTTAATTTGACGTGAAAACAGTAAATTTTTGTGAATTTGCCAACCTTATGCGACGTTGCGACACGCGTTAATTATCCACATGATTGTTACAATCACCGAGAAGCAATGAGAAATAATAATTCAACCAATTCCAACACAGCCAGCATAGCATGCCAATGTTTTTATTTTATACGAATCTACCGATTATTTTCGTTCGCGATAAATTGAGATTGTTAATTAGATGACGTCTCTCTACCAACGTAGGCAGAGGGGACACGTACATTTCTATTACGACTTGTATAACTTCTCTCTTCCGCATTCATGCTCTTTCACACGTTGTTGTTACGTTTTTACTACTCCGTTGGGTCTAAAAGATAACGTAGATCTTTTGTAGATGAACCTTGTATGAGAATAGACGTATATTGCGATGTTCTTTTTTTCTCTGTCTACCCATGCACGGAAAGATCGTGATGGTAAGGAAACATTTCACACTGTGTATAATTTTCATAGGTAGTGGAATATTAATTAAATATTATATTAAACTTACTTTCGCTCGTGCAAGGACGCTTGACTAACATTCGTGTGGGAAATATTCGAATAACACGACGAGTGTCGGACATATTATTCTTTCTATAGAATCTTAGTTTGTAAATTATCATTTGTATTTATATACATTTTTCATTTCCTGGAAAGACGAAGGGAATTAATTACCCCCTTCCCCTTTTCTCCCATTCTCTTACAATAGTAAATACCCCCATAATCTACTGTACGATAGAATATGTTTTATTTAATTTAAATTCACATTTAATATCAACACAGAAATATATAAATTACCAAGAAAATGTCTCCCTGAAGGTGGTGGTGAGCTAAGCCAAATCAGCTCCCAAGATTCCATAGATTTTGACTGTCAAACATTTTGCGGCAAAGGAATAGTCGCGTTTGTCGTTCCGTAGATAAGTCTGTAGTGTACCTACTTTCTTTCTCATTGATTTCCTAGTCGATCCTATATTACACTCCTTAAACCCTTTGTTTTGTTACAGTACTTTGTTTAATTCCACCTCACCTTACCCAAATTTTATCAAAACCGCTTTAAATTTCTCTCGAGGTACAAAAATGTTCGCACGTGCTTATTATGGCGCCGAATATAATGAATGCTACATTAACAGCATTTCTTATACTTTTATGTCTCGTATGCGTAGGTCATATTAATATTGTTGTTGCTAATTCCCATGGAACAACGAAAGATCGTATACTTCCGTTATCAAACCTAAATTAAAATCCGTGACTGCGGGATTATTCATAAATGTTTTAACTTCGTTTGTAATACCTACACATGGGTAGCGGATTTGAATGAAAGTCGAGCCACCTTACTGTTTCAATAAAATGGCTGTCCATTTTTGTGGTTTTCATCCTTTTCATTTCATGTCGATTAATTTTGGATAGCTCCACGTTGAATTTAATTGAATATAATCCTTCGCATATCAAATCATACTACATTATATTGTGTATAAAATTGGATACCTGGTTGATGCGGTATAATACCGCTCCAAATCCCGTATAAATCGTTTCATGATTCCGATATTATTAAAGGATTATTTCTACCTATATATTTTTTTCATTTACACTGTCGATAAATCGACGTTTATTGTAAGAACGTTATACAGTTTCATACAATACGGCATGTTTAAATACAAGTACACTCGTACAATATGTGTTATATAATTATATTATTGTATGGTTTACATTACCTACCTCACTAGGTGAAACCTGCTCTGAGGTAGGTTACTGAATGTTCAAAAAAAATTAATGACAGATTAGGCATTGTTAAATTAAAATATTTAAAACGTAATATTTGATGGCCTCCATGGTCGAGGGGGAAGGCTCTCGACTACGAATCCGAAGGTCGCGGGTTCAAATCCGGTCGTGCGCAAGTAATTTTTATTTAATTAATTTGTGTTGTTTCACAATTAATTAATTTAAAAATAATATATAGTATATTTGCGCACGTTCCAGAGTGGAAGATACTCTCAGTATCGCCCTGGTGAAAGACCATAATTCAGAATTGACACGTTGCTTGAAATGGCTTTTAGCCGTATTTGGTGACCAGATCTGAATAGCCAGGTACTTCCCCACCTTCCTCTTCCCCTTCTCCTTCCCCTCCCCAATACCTTCAGCCTCACAACATTCCCCAATTGGGAATGCCATAGTCTCACTGGCTCCAGACGGTTGGGAGCAGTTTGGGACTCTTGTGTGGTATTCATATAAAAAAATTAAAATAGTAATGCTAGAATATTCTAACAATAATTGATTGAAAGGTAATGTCTAAAAGAAGTGTTAATTCTAATATTATTAACTACAACTTTCCATTGTTAAAAACTAAAATCGTGTCCTAAAACACTATTGGTTTACGCATTCCAGGTTGTTGAACGAAACATGCAGCCCTGTGTCGTGTTTCTGCCAATTAAATATTGAAAACGTTTTGTATCTATTGACCGAAGTTGGCGGTGAAATGAAATATGATCCTTCGCCGAGAGTAAATATTTACTTATTATGTTATCATATTTATCGGAGAAAGTCTCCGTTAGACGACTGTCCATGTTAAAAGAAAGAATGGAAAAGATTCAGGGGCTATTTCACCATCATCTCAATATGTTTAGAATAGAAATATATGTGAAATGCAAATATGTTTCTCTCCTACACATAGCGCTTATTGACATGATGGTGAAATGCCCCTTTGTCTCATAAATATATGTTTTTATTCTTTCACATGTATAAGTTATAGTAGTAGTCTATTTTTGTTATCCATTTGTTTCCTATGTAAGTGATACCGTCTTATTTCAGTAGATAATATCTAGACATTGTAATATTATTCGCGAGTTGAAATTATTGTATGATCTCGTATTACTAAGTAACCGCCTGGTGACTACAGATCACGTGGATTATTCCAAACTCTTCGTCCTCGCCTTGCCGCGCCGCCCTTAAATAATTATCATTCAGAAACTGCTATGTACGAGTAAATGAACCCTGGAAATAATGGTATGCTAAGTAAAGCGGAAGTTGGAAGTTTAAGTCATTATTATGTTTGCTCTGCTATAAAGTTATTTTGCGTCGTAAGGACGTTAGGCTGGTTCAAATTTTCTATGCTATACCTATTATTTAATCTTAACCATGTCTATACTAAGTCCGTGCTTAGCATTTTCACAATCGACCCTTTTAGGTGATGATCAGACAAGATTCCCAAATACCTGGAGACAGTGGAACCATGCTACCTGTAATGTTGGGTACGATGTATTCAGATATCGCCTCTAAAACATACCTTAAGCATAATTCAAAAAAGTTTTCCTATAAATTATTAGATTTATAGCTGATTTTAAAGTGCACTATTTAAGCTATCGCCCTTTGAAACGCCGAATTCCTAGATTGTACTACTTTAAAACGATGAACATCTGCAATGTCTAACGATGGGCATTATGTTAAATAACATTTAAATGTGGTTTGCGATGCAATTATTTTATTCTATTTTTAAGTGTTTTTATTGGCCAGGATACTATCATTACCAAAATAGGTAGTTACTACTGGCAGTCATTATTTTTTTAACGCATAGGAGACCCCTATTTAATTTCAACTGTACGGACGGACTTGCTTTAGTTTTCAAACACACCTTTTTTGTCCATTTAATCAGAGCCTCACCGAACTAATAAAATAAACAGATATTCTGTCACAATCAACGTATGTTTCATACTTCATAGTTACGTTGTAATCGACCTCTGTTAAGTTAAATATTACTTTTAATGCTTTTCTGTTCACCGTCTCGATAACCGCTATTAAGCAGATCCACTTCGTAAAATTCTAATGAAATCACGCACTCCTTATGGCAGGTGGCGAAAAGGTTGAAATCCCCACTTAACACCGGCTGCATGTTTCGATTTACATAGAAAAAAACATCACCAAAATGCGCGTTTTATTTTATTTTGTAGAGCTCAGGAATAAATATTAATATGAAAATAAAACAATAACTTTGTTTATAACCACGAGAATTTTATTTAATTTTATTACGACCGACCGGTTTCGCTTAACATAAGCATCTTCAGGGTACAAAAATTAAACTTTTTAAAAGTTTAATTTTTGTACGAAGATCGGTCGGTCGTAATAAAATTAAATAAAATTCTCGTGGTTATAAACAAAGTTATTGTTTTATTTTCATTAAATATGTTCAACCACAAAGTGGCTGCTTTCTATCAAAAAATAAAATATTAATATGTTTTTCGATTGTATTCTAAAAAATATACTTACCACAATGAACAATATGAAAATATCGGGAAAGGAGTTCATACGTAGGTGATGTTGCACTTTAAACATTTTTTTTAGTACTGATTCATTTTTTTTTCTCAGCCAAGGTGTTCTGCTTGTAGTATTTAATTAAATCATCTGATATTTCTAGGCCAAGAAGTTTTCAAACCAAAAACACATGATTTAGCATTACTTCGCATTTCATCGCCTTAAAGTACACAGGAAGCCAAAGGATTTAGATATTTTAAAAATTTTCATCAATTTCATTCGAACTAAGGAAAATTTTTACTTCGGACACAGACACGCCAACCTCACACACCTTTATCGATTTATCTCTTCAGCGGTTAGAGTTAAACTCCCGTTTATTGTATAATTTATATCGGTGTGAATGACGTCATCGTTACCGACTGATCTACTAACCGACCTATTCGGTTGAGTAATTAATTAATTCGAATAATTAACTCTTGCCGTGAACGATCTCCTCAAATTCACCGTGCTACGTGAATAATCATCATTGTTATTACGAGTTAAATTGCACAACTGCGGATGCGGAACCGCGATGCAAGTATTGATAGCTGTGAAGTCGTTTTTTGTTAAATTTAGTGCGCCGTCTATCACAGTGCACTATGCGAGTACTAGCATATACAGATATTATTTTCATACTCTCTTTTATACAGAGTACATCCAAACTTTTCTTTACCGTCGTATCACATAGTTCATTCATCTCTCCTTCCATTCCTCCTCTGACATTCCACTTTCCAATTCGACATTGTTCATGTTCCTTCCTCCTCTTTGCGCTACCGAAGGATAAGGGTTTTGGCTGTGTGATGGATAGCTAGCCTCATCGACAATTTTATTGTCCCTTACAATATTATTTATCTTTTGTTATAATTTGATATACATGTCATATTATATGGAATACGTGGGATTGCACAACTCTCCCGAGATCTGGAACAAACATTACAAAAATATATATATTATCTGTTTTGTAAATGCTCTATGCAACCCTCCATGGCAACACTGATTATTTTCATACTATTGGCACTTCCGCGTGTAAGCTACACAGAAGAGATCAAACAAACACAAACTAACTCGCCATCGTAAAAAAACTGTAATTTATCGATACTCTTAATGAGCGTCGTTTAGAGGGCATGTCATTTTTTTGTAAACAACCTATTTTATTGTAGCAAATAATTAACTTTTTTTTTATACGACTAAAGATTTTATTCCTCAGAAACTTTAATCAATGAAATAAATCTCTTAAAATACATAATTACGTGTGTTTATAAATTTAATAAAAGTGATTTTCGTACAAAAATAATTCAATGCAATAACAATAACAAAAGAAAAATACATATTTCGTTTTAGTTGACAACTTTACTTTTCACTTATAATTTGTTTCGGATATTTTTTTCTTTGTGCAAATAACAGGACGCGTGAAACGTCAGAATAGTTCAATCCATCTGTAATGAAATGACATCATCAATCATCTACATGTCAAGAGTTTCGTTGAGGTTTGTTCAGCGTTCCGCAATCTTTGCAATTCCGACAATCACGAATTCCTTACTAATACACAGCTGTTGATTCACCAGGTGACCTTTGTATCGAAACTAAATTAGTTTATATCAGTCATTCTTTTGGGGAAGTAGAACGAACTAAATGTGGATTATTTAAATTATAATGTACCTCGTTTGAACCTTGTTTGCCTTGAATTAAAATTGGTCAATGCTTTACTGATCGATAAATTGGCTCTCCGGAGCATTTGGTTAACTTGACATATACGCATAGTTTAATTCGAAATAACAATACAACATATTATATACAATTGAACTCTTCTGTTATAACCATCACTTTTATGAGGAAACTACGGCTGTGACGAGTAATGTTTTATTCACATCTGCCAGCACCGCGCAGAGCAGAACAGTACAGTACAGTACGGCGGGCGCAGCACAGATGCGAGTATTCACATTACACCGTGCAGCACAGCACATACGTGAGTACGGCTGTCAACTGAACGTTAGCGTCCGCCACAATGTTTGAGGATTAAATAATCCTATTCCCATATATATTTTAATTTTATAGTCTAGATTCCCTGACTAATTCAATCGATTAATCAATTTATCGTTATCCATCAATGACGCTAACTGACGAAGATGGTGGTGCTAACGGTATGTGTTCATACTAAATGCGCAGGCGCTGACGTCAATAGCGGCCACCAGCACATACGCTACGCTTACGTACACTGTAATATGATTGTGTTTATGGATAATATATGCAACTAATGTTGTCGTGCCTGTACTGTACTGTTCTGGGCTGTGCGGTGCTAGGAGATGTGAATAGACCTTAAAAGCCCCGATGCTTAAATTTACACGTATTTTCGTAGAATAGCTCATGAATGTGCCTCACGGTTATGGCCAAAATAATGTTCTAACTGATGTTTGTTGAATCTTTTTTTCTTTCAGCTATATTTAATCATAAAATCATACCCTACAACAAATCCCATCGGTTTAACCATTGACCTTACCATAGGCATGTGAAAGCATTCCACCCGACCAAGGTTAGAGATAATGGTATTTCTCTTCCAATAAAATGCGACGAAAACTATTTCGAACTTCCCAACAACCACTACTTTTGAAAGTAATACTTTTACGGTAGCTTTTATGCATAGATATTCACCTATATCTAAAATAATGTGCGTGTAGCAAAAACCGTCGAACTTTCCGAAATAATTAACTACCAGAGGCACTCCTATCTCTATCTTGTTGGAGAATGTCTGTAAAATGACTATGGTAAATGTACAGCAAGGTTTTGCAATAATTGCTATGCTTTTAGATTACCAAAATATGTGTTTTTATCTTATCAAAAGTATTGCCAACGGAATTGACATCATAATACGATAAAGGCATAATTACTGTTTATCCGTCTTCTGTAATTTGATTGGTGTACTCAAACATTACAACGACTACCGCGGCAGAGGCGTAAAGCTCCTGGCTTCGGACACAGAGTTCGCGGGTTCAAAACCTGCCACGGCAAAGAAACATGTTAGCCATTGTCTGGAATCTCCTTTCTTTGTATCCAGGCATTCTTATTTTGATGTAATTTCATCCCATTTTGTGCGGTAAAATTCCATTCATTAGAACGGCGATAATATTAAATTTATAAAAATACAATTTTGCTTTTTATTCAGAAATTCTACCTTTACCCTTGTGTTTAAATGTCTCAAATTTATTCTCCAAAGGACCATTAAACCAATTGAAAAATTCTCGAAAAAGAGAACACAATATTATTAATGTTTTGTAATTATTATTAACCTCTACGCCTCATGTCATTATTTTAAATCTCGGAAAATTGCTCTGGAAAATATATATAATCGTGGATTTTTGAAGTTTTTTTCTGCTTCCACCTCGCACACCGGGTTGTACCTGTAAATGAAACTATTTTATCTGAACACCGCGCAAAAGTCCCAACTGCCCGAAGCCAGTGTGAATGGGGGTTGTACAATAAATCTTTAAAATTGGATATTCAGTTTGTAACTGTTAGAGTATTATTATAGTAGATATTCTCAAAACCACCATTCAGAATCGAAACGTTGCTTGTTTGAAATAGCTTTAGCAATGCTTAGATACAAGATCTGAATAGTCAGGTTTATTTTTTTTTATTAAACTTAAAGTAGTTCCACTTCATGTGTTCTAATACAAACTTATATATTTTTTTTACATTTTAATTTACATGTTGCTTATTTCTAATATTTACTACATATATCATTTTTACTTCCTCTTAATATGCTTAATCTGTAATTTTTTTTATTTCACTGGGCAGTAAACTATATATTTTAATATCTTTATGCAGTAAACTATTTTGTGTGTGGGATTTGTTTATTTTTTTAGTCTATTAATTTCATCTCCTTTCTGTGTTGTATGGTGTGTCTGGAAGTCTTTATTTTGATGTAGTTTGTCTCTAATTTAAGGTAGTAGTAAATTATTAAACACTTTAAACGTTATAGAAAATTCTTTGTTTAACACTCATTGTACATAATTCCTTGTGAGTTTTTTTAAGCTACATGCATTACTTAGATATATAAAACACTAGAACAGTAGTGTTCCCTAAAAAAATCGTCTTCTTCCCACTCGATGCCACTGCCTTCGAGCAAATGAGACTCCTGTGCGGGGATTCAAGTGGAAAATAAAATTATTACTGATTTTCACGGGTCCGATCAGGTACGCCAACTGCATAACCAACGTATCTAGTTATCTATCCATCACTGCCTCAATGCATCCGCAGTTGATCTTTTTCCGACATGCCTACTCTATTCCACTCTCCGCCGTAGCAACGGCATTAAGCACTAAGCAGTGGCTTGATGGGACAAGCACTTTCTCCTGCCCACGTAGCAACTAGCAACCGGCAACTACTTACTCCAGACTCTAGTGCCGACAGACAGAGTCAGTCGTCGATTGCACACTCGAACTTGACTGGGGCGCGCCGGGCTCTGCGCGGAGGTCGACGACCCGGAGGCATCACTGCGGATGCTGCGGTGACCACTCTGTACCAATTTATAAGATGATAATTTCATGTAGCTTATTCTACCCGGTTTCGCAAATATTTTACAGAAATCCCCTTTTCTTAAAGAACCTTTGAAAAATATGTAATAAACAATTTTTCCAGATATGTCAAAGCTCCATAGCTCACGAAGAAACGGTTTATTGTTGGATCGATTGAAAAATGGAGAGCCAACAGTTTGGGGGATATTTTAAAGTTCATGATGAAAATGACACTAAGAGCTAAGAATATTTAGAGGAAAATAGGACTGTGCCAATTTCATGACGCCGAGCTCATCGTTTCACCGGTTCACAATATTCACAGATTTTCTAACCATTAAAGGTTATGCTAACCTTATGTTAACCATTAATTATCATATTATTATGATATGTAATTGATAAAAAGAAATAATATTCGTCTTTACGGGAGTTAGCTTTTAATTGAACATGTCCGACACAATTTTATTTGTGGTTGTAATTTACCAATATGAGTTTTCAGGTAAAATCGAGATGCGATCGAAAAAACTTTATATTAATGGCCAGTTTATTTACCGTTTCTTCCTTATTTTTGTTTATATAGAATTGTTGTACCAAAGTCAATCCACTGGATAAAAATAATGGCCTGTATTTTCTTATTTTTTCTTCTGCAAGTTTTGTGTTTCTACCAACACCTGGTCACCGCACCTCGAAAAATATTTCTAACCGAAGAAAGCCTGGCAGCCGCCTACAATGTTAAACTGAGCAATGTTTACGTTAACCATTTATACTGCGGTATTCCTTGCATAATTGTATTCTTTTAATGTGGATACAACGTACAGCACGAGTCTCATTTCCCGGAGTCAGTGGGACTGTGGTAACCCCTATTTGTGAAATGGGAGGAACCTGGATATTCTTCTTCGTATGGTGGAGGTCATAGTGGAATGCTGAGGTTATTCAGCCAGTCGACGGCATCGGGAGTCACTTGGTCCAGCACAGCTGCGCCATAGGGAAACCGATGAAGGGGACATTCTTCTACGATGTATTCTGTTGTTTCGATATGTCCACATTCACAAAGTTAGAAGTCCTTTAGGTCCCATATATGCAACATGTACGCACAACGGCTGTGACTGCACTGTATGCGGTTTAATGAGGTCCACGTCTTCCGGGGGAAAGATAACCCTGGCAATTTAATAGTAGGTTCTACAACAAGGTGCTCATTTTTCACATCTGAGGTCTGCTTCTGAACATTCTTGTTATGCCGTATTTTGTATATGTTTTATAAGTAATGTGATTTATTGTCGTATGAATAATTTGACTTAACGTGCACGATTTACTTCCATGTTGAGCGTAAATAACAAGGTGTTAAGGGGTACCCGACAAACTTTAACCAGTGATTCCTGACTTTATTTGAAGTAAAAAATGATAACCAAATTTTGATCTCCGGTGAATTTTTTTTTTACAATTTAAAAAAATTCATCTGTCGCCACTTGTGACCGCCCAACCCCGCCCCAACCCTAACAACCTAAATACTATGTACATGTTTTACTCCAAATAAGCTCAGGAATCACTAGTTAAAGTAAGTCAAATATCTTTCTCAACACCCCGTATAACCCCTATGAACAATGCGGCTGTGTAAACTGTGCGCCAGGCACTAGGAAACGATTCACGAGAGGGTTCCTCGAGGGATACATTTGCATTTCCTTTATATTACGCGCGATACTTAGTTAATTAATTTTCACCGGAAAACAAATTCCCAACTTTTCATCCGGGACTCCGGCCAGCGCACTTACCCACGACGTCGCCCGTTATGACGTCATCCGCCAAATCTCGTATATCTGGCAGAAGTCTTTTATCTCGGAAATTAATGCTGGCCCGCTGACGTGACGTGAAAACTGAACGTAACTACATCTGAAATCATTAATTATTCGACAATCAATTATCTCCCGGTAGCTCTTGTAGCTGTGCGCTCCCAGGGACGCGGAAAACTTCAAACATTTTCAAAACATAACTAACTAACCATCACGAGGCAGAGGATTGACCGCCACACAATTTTATCTTGGCACACACTCCTTCTTTTAATAATAATATAGTTGGATGACTTGTATAGCGCCTTTTTTTGTGAGAAATCACCTCAAGGGCGCTGTACAAATATTTCTTAACTAATTATGTACAGACAGATACAGAAAAACATACTTACCTGGCAGGTCGCTTCAGATGAACACAGTTTTAGAAAAATTTAATTATAGAGATGATAGTTTTACATGGTTATTTGTTTCGCCCTTTCTATTGATGTTACATTTATTAGATGATTGGTGGCACAAGAAGAGTTGGTATTTATTGAATTATTGGTATTAATTTTTAGGACTGGAAAGTATTCATAAATGAATTTTAGGACTCGAAAATATCTATAAAATTACCTTAAAAAGCGTAAGAAGCTTTAATAAATATTAACGTTTTTTGTTTTTATTTTTTATTTTACACTTTGATTGTTTACAGTGTTGCGGGCTGTGGACGCATTTGCGCACCGATGCGTGCATTTTTAATTATATATATATATTTTTTTTATTTATTAATTATTTTACTTTAGGTAAGTACTAACCGGCCGGCCTAGCTAAGCAATTTACGGGTGAATTTCTTTAATTTATGGATACGATTGTCTGAAAAGATGTGTTTTAAGTTTAGTTCTGAATTCTGTTGAGTCTTTGATAATTCTTAAGTCATGCGGCAGTTCATTCCAGGCTTTAGGTCCTGACACTCCGAAAGCACGATCACCGAACTTAGTATTAGGTGTGCGCTTTGGTTCCTTCAACCTGCCGATAGCTGATGACGCTGCTGACCTTAGGGTGGACTGCCGTGAGTTGGTATTTTCGGGAATACACAGTTCTGATAAGTAAGCCGGAGCCATTCCGTTAAGTGACTTAAATACCATCCAGCAGATCTTGAACTGGATTCTTTCAGGACATTTGAGCCAGTGGAGATTTTTGAGATGCTCTGAAATGTGAGAATATTTAGATACGCCGGTGATAAGTCTTGTTGCAGCGTTGAATACTGATTGCAATTTGTTAATTTGGTATTTGGGGAGACTCGCATATATTCCGTTGCAATAATCTAGACGTGACAGACTTTATTCACATTCGTGCACCTTCTTGTGCATACTCTTCTATTGTTCTGATTCAAATATTTGATTCACTTTATAGTTACACGTCTTCGTTGCCGACTTCTTCTACCATTTACTTCCGCCTCATATATTCTCCTTTCCGTTCTACATGTCCAAACCATCGAAGCGTCCCTTTCTTAATCTTATCCATTACGCATTACATCATGCTTTCAAAAATAAATACCTATATGTATTTTAAAATAGTGATGGATAGAGTACTGTCAGCTTCGCCCAAGCAAAAACCACCGTTCGTTACAAAAATAATGTTTCTTGAAATTACTTCCATGTTTGATGACCAGATATAATAGCCAAGTGTTTCTCCACCTTCCTGTTTCGCATCTCCTTCCCCTCTCCAATCCTTTAAGCCTCACAACACACCCGTATTGGGAATGCCAGTCCCTTTGGCTCCGAGGATTTGGGACTCGAGTGCGGTATTCACATAAAAAACCCTACATTAGGAGTGTATGACACTGTTAAATATGACAGAATTAATAAAATTTAATAGTAAAAAATATTTCTATAAAATTCATATATTATAAACTTTTGAGTGAGCTTAGAGCTAGCACTCTAGCTCACTCAAATCACGAGCCGCCACTGGTATATACTAATCCAGAAGAGCTCGGTTATACAAAAAATAGGTTTGCTCGTATTAAACGGCTATAATAAAAATATGTATTTCCAGAGACACCGCCATTTTGAATAAAGATGGCGGTGCCAGAACTCAATAACGAGATGTTTGCGTACACACTGCACACTAAGTGGAAAAACTGACTGAACAATTTCTTTGGCGATCCGCAGTCGTGCTCGGGAACGTTGACAAGTAATCGGCATAATCTATGAGGCCGTGCTAGGACCCCAGATCGACAACTAACGAAGATTTTATGGGAACAAAAGAAGCTATTGATTTTTTAAATCGTTCGTTATTTCCTCCTTTGGCCGTCTGCAAAGTTAACTTTATCAAGCTGTATTTGGCATATTCTTGATGGCGTATAAAATTGACATCTATTATTAAAAGTGGCCAATATTCATGTAAACCACCAAATACATAATGTTCTGCATTGACACCAGAAAACAGAAAAGGCTCTTTGGCGAACAGCCATCTTCCATCCACCCTACATGTCTGCCCAACGCAACTGTCCCAAGTTTATTAATCTTGTTGACAGCTTTTCAAAAAATTAACATGAGCCCGTGGTGCTACCGTTTTCGGCCGATGGGAATGGTTCTACGATTGGATGCCGGCATATTATTTTATATGGCTCTCTATAAAAATAAAATCCGTCTCCGCTTTCCGTACCATCTCGCCCTCCCACGCGCCTTTATAAATATGGCATCAATTAGTATTTGCGTTCATTAAAACGAATGTAAAGCGGATTATTAACTGCGCAACACGCGCATTTCGTTACGTCGAACGGATCATCGTTATATCGTCTCTGGCGTATCTATGTAGATTATTACCCTCAGCCTGATGAAACACGCAACGAGCGCTTCCGAGATGAAAGTATACTTGATAATTAAAATACGCCATTTTATTTGTATGTGGGTGCCTTGAATACCCGGCTCGAGAGGGCGCTTTTGTTATAACAAACTCTACACAGTTTCAGAGTGGTGAAAGACCACAGTCGGAATGAACCAGTGATTAGTGAGACCAGATCTGAATAGCCAGGTGCTTCCCCACCCACCTTCCTCTTCTGATTTCCTTCCCCCCACGGCTCCCTTTAACCTCACGACATATCCCAATTGGGAATACCATAATCCCACTGGCTTCGGGCAGTTTTCACGTTGGGTCTCTTGTGCGGTGTTGGTTCAGAGGCTTTAACGTTTCCCTCGATGCCTATGTCATCTTCAGGGATGTTTTGTGGAGGATATTATGGTTTTTACCCAATAAATCATGTATATGTTTACCTATAACTAAGAAATCTCTTTAAAATATATCATTTTTATGTAGATGCTTTGAATATTGGTGACTCCATTTATACAGTAAAGCGTCATCTATACCAGCACTTTGATGAATCCTACAATATGTAATATTGTAGATTGCATAATGTAGCGGTAATGATTTGTGTTATAATATTGTTTTACTTTTCTATTTTATGTCACTGTTAAACATTTGAGAAATAGTGTCCATTACTTTATGGTTTAGAATCTCTATGTACTAGTAATTTTCAATAGTTGTTTATATTATGTTCGAAAATGAGCGTATAATCAAATAAATAAATAAATATCCAGCTTGAAAGACCACTTTTGTTGTAATAAACTCCACACGGTTGGCACATAAGTCTCAAGGTTTCCCTTAAGGTCTATGCCATCTTTGAGGATGCTGTGTGAAGGTTATTATGGTTACATATTATACATATTATACATATTATACATATTATACATATTATACATATTATACATAATCTACCTAGAAAATCTTTTTTTGTTTCCTAATCACAAAACGTTGTCGTTTATGTATTTGATTTTTATTAGGTCCTGTTCCAAAATATTTACATTAAAATAAGTTTTTCATTTCGGTACATACTTTATGAGCGTTGCCGGGTCTGCGCATCATGTCAATAATCGAATTTGTTGGACCTTACAAAATGAATACAGCTGTCGCAATGATCATTAATAAGTAAATAAAAAAATATTATGTTTAACCCTTCTCTTCATTGCTATTTATGTTACCTACGTAATATTGTTTTATTTTCTTTTGTAATCTGCGAAAAATAATTAAGCTTCTTCTTAAAATACCTAATATATGGCTTCTGCTACTCTTATATCCAATTTAGAGAATGGAATCAACAAAAACGCTGCCATAATATCGGTTTACACAGTGTATTTAATTACCTGTTGTCTAGACCAGGAGTAGCTTTTTTTTGTTATCCACATTTTGTCGCCCACAAGACAAAAAACACGTGTATCTTACAATTAGCAACTTTCCGGGAGAGCCAAAAGACTTCATTTTTTTGCCTGATTCTTATACATTTTAATGGATGTTTTTCGCTGATTGGGTAAAAAAAATGTGTAATTAAAGCCCCCATTAGTGAAACATGTGATAAAATAAATAATAATCCGGCAAAAGGGACTTTTTTTTGGCTCTCCTGGAAAGTTGCTAAATATGATATCCACCTTTTTGTGTTGTGGGCGCCGAATTGTGTAAAGAAAAATATTTTCAAAATGAATTTTACTATTTTTATCCATTCTTCATTACTATTGTTATAAATTGCCCTTTGTAAAGGTTGGGATGTTTCAACCCAAGGTTTAAAATTGAATTTAAAATAAAAGCTTTCGGTGATTTCTTTATTTGATTATACGCCCATCGGCTTTTACACGGATTTTTAGAACAATATTAGCCATTAATGTTAAACAATATTTTTAGAACGTTTAACAGTAACATTAAATAGAAAACTAAAATAATAACAATTCTGTCACTGCATTCATTATCCACGCTAGAATAATTATTTGTAGGATTCATCCAAGTGCTGGTGATGACGCTTTATTTTATAAATGGACTCAGCAAATATATCAACAATACCTCCAATCTTATTGCCCGGATCATACATCCTATTGGTTAGCGAGTGAGACTGATAATTGGTTGTGTACGTGTTGCAAAAAATGTTACATTTTGTGTTCTCGTGTTCCTCGTCGGTACATTGAATTTAACAATGGCAGGGCTGTCAATTAGGTGGTTAATTACTATATAACACAACTAGGTCTGAAATAATTTGAATAATAATTGCTTTGTGGGGTCATTATTAATAAAATTAATAAGAATTACTTTGTGTACACCACTGTTTAATATATAAATATCAACATCTTTCGGAAGCGAGGCTTCCCTCATCAGGATACGCAGTATACTAAAAATTCCTATTAATTTTATGAATGACAAATAGTAAATAAATGATTTGAGAAAATACCCAAGGTTTCGCTGCTTCAAGCTCTTGTCACATTTGATGGCCATCGCATCGTCGAACAGGATCATCTTGAGTTCTTTACATTTTTATTTTTTTTAATTAACAGCAAATCCACAATTTACATAAATATAATAATAAAAGTAATAAATCGTTACAATTATAAATTTTCCACTACTCATGATTAATACTATGAGCAAAGTGTGACAATATACACTTTTAATTCAGTTAGCTTACCCCTCTCAGTTGGGGGAGGGGAGGGTGGAGGGGAACATCATAGGAGTGGGATAAAGGTACAAAGGACAAGAGTAGATGGAAAGGTGGTGGTAGTTATCTAGTTTGAGAGCGGTCGTGTAATGGATTTTAGTTTAATATCACGTACAGTCGACTTAAAAATGTCAATGTGGTAATAATTTAAGTTGAATTTTGTTTGGAATTGGTTTTACAATGAGGGATATAAAAGTAAGTGACTGTCTGCTGTTGCGATTTGGGATGCGAAATAATAGGCGTTCGAGAAGATCAGGGCTATCAACCAAGTTGCGTACGATTTTAAATTAACATTACTGAATATTAAGTACCAAAACAGTGTACCATCAGCACAGGTGTTTTCGATCTTTCACTTGTTTGTCATTTGCTTTAGTATCATTTTTGCCAGATAATAATTATTGTTTATTGTACTTACTAATTATCATTGCTTTTTAAACATTCGTGTATGTAAATTTTGGGCATATTGCCTGTTTTATGTACTAAAATAAAATAATTAGCTACATTTCTTCGGCAAGTTAATTAAGTCTGTAAATTTAAAAAAAAATGTCCGGAGTTCTAGTTTAGGTACCTTAAAAATCTTTTGAATGTTCCCCATTAAACGCCAATTTTCGGTTCGTTTCAGCTTTTGATCAAACGGGTCGAGAACCGACGCTTAATAATAAATAAAAGTAATAATTTATGGAAATATTACTACATTTCCCCCCACTGATCCATTTATATGTGCTGTTTACAGCTATCACAGTGACTCATACCGATTGCCGATAACAAAATAATTTATAGTCTGCCATAAATTATTGCAAGTCCAATTAAAATGACTTCATCGAAAGTTTCAGGAGGGTTTTTTTCTCTCAATAATTATTATCTTTATTACTAGCCTAATATTCTAAATTGGTAATAGTCTCCATTGTATAAATAAACAACCTTAACTGAATTGACAGGAGTCAATAAACTGTGGAGCAAATCGGGTTAAATGTCTCTTGCTAAACGGTATTGATATATTAAAACGAGTCGTTCCTAAATGGAAGTTTCGCATACATACTCTATATTTGTATTATCATCGGCCAAGTATGTATTACAAGTTTCTTTGTAGGAGCTTTACTTATAAATAGCACGCGAAACCAAGGAATTTAGCACGCAATTTCAAATTTGAAATTCTTTTAAATGATATCCATTGTTTTCATCTTTTAATTCCACGCAGGAGGAAAATAATTTCCCTTAGGGCCTATGTCATCTTTGGGGATCCCGTGTTGGAGTATTTTTGAGTAAAGGAAAAATGTATGAGAGGTGGGTAGGATTTTGGGGGCCGTGTGTTCAGAAGTGACCGGCTGGAGTAGTCAAGTGGTCCCCCCTCATGCCGGCCTCTTCCGATCCGGCCCACACGCAGTTGGTGGGCAGACACATCCTTCGCTAAGACCTGGACAAACCTCACCCCATGAACCCAGTATCCCCTGCTCAGTCACCAAACGTAGAGAACCCCTTGGGGTTGGTTATCCGACTAATGGTTACCGGGGCGGCGTTACCCATACCCGCCTCCCAAATTGAATGCGTGAAGCTTGCTTCGTATATTTAGTTACGTCTTATTGTGGCGTATACTATTGGAGGTTGCCTAACATCAGAACTGTCTTTACTCTGCAGATGCAGACCGCAGCCCAAAACCGCAATCGTGTCAGTCACGTAAATTTCAAAGCCATGGGATGCGGTGTCTCCGTATTTGCAATGCATTTTAAATACATACGAGTATATCAATTAAAAATCACTAATAGTGAAGTTTTGTTGTAGGAATGTTGGGTTTGAAATAAAAAAAATCATACTCCCTAGTGATTATTGATAGGCTCTTCCAAATAGTAACGTTATAGTTTTCTTTACATTCTCCATTATTTGTTTGAATACCTTAAAGTACCAATTAACTCTCCACCCAGAACTTACAATAATTAAACAAATCCGTACAAATTTTCAAGGATCTCAATCGCCGAATACATTTACAATTTCGCATACCAAATATCAGCAGACTTAGCAAGCAAACCGTGCGGCTTACACAGAAGCCATCTATGTACGTTTCTCTGTAATCCGACCTTGGCTCTCGACCTTGAAGTAAATAATACCGAAGGCCCACAATCATTATCAACTTGATATCAACCGTGCTGCCTTCGCCGCAAGTACTTAACCCAGCCAACACCCTTCCTGTCGGACTGACCGCAAACAAACAAGCAAACATTACACTTTATTATTATGTGCGCTCGCTGGCAAACATTATTTGTATGATTAAAGTCGATTTAATAACTAAAGTGACACTTTGTTAAGTAACGACGTCTGACCTTACTCTATAAGTTTGATCGGGTGTTTGTGTAGTTTTATACTTGAAAGGCGTGTTTGATTAATTTGCTATTTTTGACCCCACCTTAACACACCTTTCGAAAAATTTATTTTAAATTAAATTTAGACATTGTTTTTCGTTAAGTCGTGGAAAGAGCAGTGGCGTTCAGTCAGTATGAGCTGAAAAGCTGTGCCCACCCCAAAAAAAAAACTATAAAAAGAAGAAAAAACCGTCACAAATTTCTGTGTGGTTCTACATTGGTAAATTTTCTGTTTGACTAATTTGTACTCTCCCTCCGCTAAAGGTTTTACCCTTTTCATAAATTGTCAGTTTTTATGTTTCCAATACTACCACTAAACAATGAGTTACCAAATCTGCTGAAGAAAATTATTCCATACGTATTATCTCAAATTAAAATTTTACTATTCCCCTTTCTATCATTTTATCAATTGATTGTGTTTTACGAGTATTCCCTACTACTACCTAATAAGCCATATGATTTCAATTACGTATATATTGCCACTTAGATGTAATATTTTGAACAGTTTTGAAAATATGTAACAGCTTTTTTAGAAAAATCTATTAAAAACTACAAAATCGCCTACCTTTAGTTATAGATCAATGCACGCCACTGAGAAGGAGATAGTATTTTCTTACAGAATTAAGTTTTTGGAAGAGTGATAAACGTCGCTCAGGGTGTTTATCATTTCAATAGTTTCATAGTGAAATTATTCATTTAACATTTTAAACATTACAAAAAATGGTATGGGGGGTAAAAAAACAAAATAAATTAGGAGTAGGGTAGGGGTGGGGATAACACATCACAACCTCAAAACAATTCGTCCGGGCAACGCGGAGTACTTCAGCTAGTAACAAATAAATTAATGTCTTCACCTAACAACCGGTCTTCAAAACAAATCCGCGACAAGAGATTCACATTCACTTTGGCGAATTCATGATTTATGCTACCTCTGTTTTTATTGTTGTCTGGTGGGCATTCCATTCGTCGCTAGACTCGAGCCAAAGTTCAAGTCTGCCTCAACGCTGTAGTCTGTGTCTGTACCACTGACATCAGAATTAATAGACGTGCCTTTGGCACCATCCAAATTACAAAGCATTTATAGAAAGGGTCAATCTAAATAAAATATTCGGTTTTTAAACAAGCCTAACCTTTTTACTTAGTTAAATTGACGGCACGCCTAGCCCCCCTTCCCGCCACTCTCAGTTCGGTTTTCTTCCCCTTGCGTGTTAAGGCATCTCTATGTATTATTTGCTCTGTGGTGTACAATGTACCCTGTACTGGTACTACGGCATCGTCACGCTCGCCGGGGTGGGTAGTGGGTACTGACTGCACAACACGGTTCTCATCCCGGTCACGGAGTTCGTGCCCGGCTGGTCGGCTTAGTCTAAAGTCACATTGTCGTTAATTCTTCTGTCTAGCCTGCTGCCTCCACCTTGTATACTGTGCACGATGCATACATAATACACGTCGGAAAGACAGTTAAATTCTGCAGCCAAACTGTTTATATTTCAGATTTTCTTTCATATTATTGGGAATATTTGTATTTGCAAAACATAGTAATTTATCATCAATTGAGGTACATGTAAATGTAAGTTGAAGTTGCCATTATTTTTGCCTGTTTGATATTAATTCCTAGCTAGATATATTGCCTGTTCTAAGGAATTAAATATGTGGTGGCTATCAAAATATCAAGTTGTAAGGTGTTTTTTTTTTAATTATTTTTAATTTATTTTTATTTATCTCTTTTCGGTGGGTACCGAAATTATACTAGAAAAAAAAGAAAATGAATGAAGATATGGAAGGAAGAAAAAAAAATTAGGAAAGTGTATGAAATACAAATTTAAGTCTCGATGGTTCAGTTTCACCAAATTGATTCAAGGCAAAAATAAACGTTATACGCGATCGCAGATGGCGCTAATTAAAATATTTTATGAAGAAAAAAAAACGCTTTTTCGCACTTCGTGCTTTTAATTATTGAAATGACTTGTTTGTTGGTTAAAATGGAAAAAATTACTGTACATTTAAAGCTCAAGTCCTTCCAGAAACTTACAAAAATATATTGTATTTTTATAAGTTTCTTGAAGGACTTAAAACTAACAATAACAATTTATTCCACCTCAATATTTAAAAGCTTTTTTCTTCTAAAATATTTGAATTAGCGACATCTGTAAGTGCGTCTCACGTTTCGTTTAACCTTAACTTTTAATTGTACTCGCATATTGAATTGCTAAAGTTAAAATTCACTTTGCTACCCGGTTTCGCACGCACCGCATGTTCCCCTTGTATTTCGCTGTGAGCGAACAACCCCAACAATTTACTTAGTTTCTCAGTTGATTTCAACCCTCTTCTTATTGAAACATATTAAACAGTTTTCATTGTTAAATAAACATACAAATATATTATTCCATATCTCGTACTTGAACCCAGAAATTCCAAACAGAAAATCTTCATAAATGTCATGATGCCAAAAGCTCACAATTCGAGAGTCAGAGTGCTTCAAAACACAGATTTATATTTAAGGGTAGTAAGTAAAAAAAATCTAATCTAATAGGATATACAATTCTACGAACGTATATGTGCAGTTCAGTGCAAAAGTTCGTGCATTAGTTCATGCTTTACCCGCGTCGTTCATTCGTTAGTTCATCTTTCGACCTCCTGCACAACAAACAGATAAGTTTGTAGATCTCTAACTCTATTAATTATTATTATATTATGTGTTGTCTATTCTACGATATACAATCTGCATGCTAATGAGAATCGTTTAAAAGTACTAAATAATGTATTCCGCCCCCCAATAATAACTGACGGCCGAAATCCGTGAATGTGACAGCGAAGCGATATAATTTTTTGGCGCGTGTCGAACAATTTCGATCTGTTCCAATTTCCATGAGCCAAATTCAAATCATGTCACATGGACAGTGCCGTAAAAGCACGTGTGAAATGTTTACTTCGAAATTACATTTTCCTAACACGATATTTATTATTTATGACACTGTTATTTCTTGGTAGATATTATTATGCAGTGGCGTGCGTTGCTCCTTGACCAAGGGTAGGCTGTAGCCTTTTAGGTGTTGATCATTATTCATCACATCATAACGTTTGCATGATAGGACGCTCTAGACAAATTGCCACTGAAAATTAGAAATTTGTTGAACAGAATTATTTTTTTACGGTAGAACGATCATGAAATATTTTATGGATTTTTTTTCCATAAATCTGGAAACAGAAAGTTAGGCACAGCTTTTCAGCCATTATGGGCTGCGCGCCTCTGCTATTATGATAAAATACTTTATTTTACTCTTTTGTATTCTAGATGATGTATATACCATATAATTTACCAAGGTTTTCCCGCTTATAATCGTAACCTCCAGCGTATAAAGTTAGCCTCCCAAAACTTATGTTTCTTTATAAAATAAACATATTTTTTCTCTTTCTGAAAGAAAGTCTCATTCATACTTGCGGACTTGGGTTGGGATGTTTGAAACCCCGTCGCATTTGACTGACTGAAAATCGACGATCAAATTTTAGACATTTGCCGCCGATTCTGGGCCCATTTCAGCATTTGATCTAATTAACTAACATGGCTTTAAAGATACTTGGCTACCTTTGCAGACCTGATTGATTTCATGTCTTTAGATTGTATGAGAACGTTCTAAACTTATATAATTCACCCATTTGGTCCCCTTTGTGTAAAGTGCACTCTATTTTTTTTATGTTGCTATTAAACGTTTTAAAAAAAATGTTCGTTACTTTATGGTTTAAAATCTCTATGTACCCTCAATTTTTGATAGCACATTTTCCGTTCTAAATATCTACGTAAAAGCCCAGGTGGGCGTATAATCAAATAAATAAAGTCAACCTAATACCTTATATACTCGTACCTCAATATTATATTTCAACGGCTTGGTTTACTTACCAATCCTCCCGTACATAATAGATTGTATTAGATTCGCCGGGACGTAAATTACGTCACTTAAATTAATTTACTTTTCCATCTTCCAGCGTCCATTAACATAATGTTTTTCTGTTGTTCTGCCCACCGTAAAACGGTACCCTGTAATTCCGCGACGCCCCCCGCCCCCAACCATCCCTTTCCGTCGTGAAACGCGACCTCTGGAAAATTCCTCGCTTTTAATGTTGATAGCTTCCTCGGTGTAACTGCGAACCACCTCGCCATTGAAAGCCTATTTCAAAGCCTTCACTCCGGTGACACATTGCCGGCAGCTTTGTGGGATGCAAAAATATACACAGGTTTTCGACAAAACATTTCAGGACGTGAATTCGCTCATTCACTGACCAACGGTACAGTTTATGCGGTGTTTTGAAGCTGGCCACAGGGACGAATAACAAAACAACTCAGTATTCAACTACTTTTGAAGTTTTTACGTAGGTAATTGCAAGGTTTTTAAGGGAATGACAGCGACTCACTGCCATATCGTATGAAGAGCGGTTAACTATTTTTATAACTATTCAAGGGAGATTTTTAAAATTCAGGCGTTTTTCCTTCTCGATGACTTGCATGTGACTCTAGTCCAGTGATGAACCTATTTAGCAGGCGAGCATTGCCTATTTTTCCAACTTTAGGGGGCCCCATGAAGTACAAGTGTGATACAAAATGGGCCACGGGTCGTCACCCCTTTGCAGTCCGCGACATCCGTGACGGGGTCGGTGCGGCGCGGGAGCGGTGTTGCGTACTTTGCTGTACGTGGACGATGTTGATTAGCAAAGAATTGAACCCGCAACGCCTAAGTAGGAATCCGACGGTTTGGACCGATCGACCAACTAATCGATGCTATGTGAATAGCAAAGAAATTTAAAGGTGCATATTTTACGTATATTTCTAGTTAGTAAAGCTCAATTGAGTCGATATTACAATTTAAAATGCCTAGTTGCATTATATCACAAGTATTGAAAACTTGCCTTTTCAAACTTTCATATCTGTAAATTCAATATACCCGCAAGTGTTCTTGTATTGTCTATGTATCCAAATTACACTTTTATGTTATTACCATTTTTCAAAGCCTCACTCTTCAACCTGTTTGTTATCGCGGGACGAATCACATTTAGAAAGGCAACTTCTAACCAAATCCCTGTACTGAACCACGCATCATAAAATATGCTTTTCTTTTCCTAAAATGAGCAAGAACATAAATAATAATTAAAATAAATACCAGGATTAAAGAGTATCTCTAATAACATGTCTTTTCAAACAGTGTTTATCTCAATTGATCTGCTAGATAAGTATGGTCCTGTATAATATTATTTGCCTGCACAAAAAACACGAATATTTTAACGCGGCATCACGTTCATTGATCAAATGCATTGTACACGAGTTTGGTATTATAGATCGATGAATTTGTTAGCTATAAGTTGTAATTATAGATGAGAGAGATATAAGAGCATTGGAAAAATATGTTCGAGTATATTTGTACAGCGCCCTTGAGGTGATTTTTCACAAAAACGGCGCTATTCAAATCATGAAAATATTATAAATAAACATCTTGTGTTCACCCGTAATATTCTATACTGCAGAGAATGATGAAATAATCAATCCATGATCCGATTGGTCTGCGCTTCTCATTCCTTTATGCATATTTATGTAATAAAATAGATGTGTGATGGCGTTTCTCGCAAATACACGAAAAACGTTACCTAACCAGAAAACTTTATTGCTTTTCTGGATACGTTATGTGTCGGTTATACAGATATCTCCCATATTTCCCGGCGCTGAAACCAAGACAACTAAGTTAGTCTTGGGCCACACAGGATACCAGCTAGCTACGTGAATGCTTTATCGCTGTCACGTCGTGGTGTGGCTTGCGTTATTTCCTTACCTACCGGTGATGGGCGGTACAGGCAACCCAACTTGTGGGGTGTTCTGTTCCCGCTATTGACATCGGACAGGTACGAAATATCGATTTTAACTGATGCGCCTTTGCATAGTTATAGTTCCAACTAACCACTCCACTAGCAAACTAAGATAAAGCATTCCTCATATAACTCTGTTGTAGATGTCACCTGTTTGTAGCATCAGAGTGTGACGTATCTATTTTCAATTCTTTTGAGATAATCATGAAAATGTATTTGAAAATCAGTAATTATAATATGTGATAGATACTCTCAGTATTGCCCTGATAAAAGACCACCATTCAGAATCGAAACTTTCCTTGAAATTGCTTTAGCCATGTTTGATGAACAGATCTGAATACCCATGTGCTTCCTCACCTTCCTCTTTCAATCTCTTTCCCCTCACCACTCGTGGGTTCCATAGTCCCACTGGCACTGTGCTGGAACTCTTGAGCGATATTCGCATAAATTAAAAAAAAAAACTGTAAAACCGTTATAATTTGTGAGGATATGTGCTGTTCAAATTTAGATCACCGAAAATCTGCTTTTAGTCCAACAACGGTTATTTCACACATATTTAATAATAATATGTATAATAATTTTTTATTATTCCGGAATGTGGGGAAGGTAATGTAATCCCACACATCCCATAGAGCAGGGATGGCCAGTGCGTATATCGCGATTTACTAGGTCGGTCGCAAAGGTGTTTTTGGTGGATCTCGAACGTATAACCTATATATTGTACCATTTATTGTTCAAACGAGTCAAAACTACTCTAAGTTCCCTTCATTATTGAATGATCTGCTTTCAAAATACATATACATGTTCGAATTGTAATTGAGTTTTTATTCTTTTTCTCGTGATATATAATTACAAGCGATATCAGTCGATTGCCACAATTTTTTTAAATCAATTAGTTGCTCCTAGAAACAAAGTGTGGCCACCCCTGCCATAGAGAGTGTAAATATATAATATATACAATTAATAACATAAATAAGTTTTTTTTTTACAAAGTGGTAGTATAATAAGATAAATGATATATTCAAGCATTGTATCTACCTACTCCCAAGAGTTATGCTCGAAAAATATCTCCCTCTTGTCTCATAGACGACACATGTACCACCAACCAGAAAGAAAGCTTACTGCGGAGCTTTCATCAGCAGGACCATAATGACTATAGTGAGCAAATGTTCTGGCTTATCTGCTTTTTGCCAAAGTGGTATCTTCCGTGTTTTTCTTCATAAAGACTCGCCTTGTTTTACTTGTTTACATTTCCACGAATAACCCGCGTTCACCTACTGGCGCATAAACTGCTCGAATTCAAAAATAAAACTTGTACATCCGTACGAATGAACGTAATCATAATTATACATTTTATTTATAAATACATACGTGAATCTTGGCACGGGGCGGTGACGGCGGCGTTCGGGCCACCGCGTCACAAGGTGTGACACATTTTCATTTCGGCCGACGTAAAACTTATATGATCCCGTAACGCCGGCGAGACGCGCTGGCAAGGTGCCCCCCGCTGTAAGTGATTTAGTTGGAAGCGATGTAATAGTGTGAATTATTGAACGTTCGCCTGGCAGCCTTACTGCTGAGTAACAAGTCAGTCAGTTTCTTTCCATTAGGGGGAAATTTAAGTTGCTTCTAAAACCCATAAGATGTTCTGTGACTTTTATAGCCATTTGATTTTGTTACAAATGAGGAATTATGGTGATTTTAACAAGTCAGCTAGGAGTTAGGATTAGGTTAGTAAATACATCAATTTCCATTAGAGCAAAATTAAAGTTGTTCGTGAAAACTTAAGGTAAATATTCTGTGACTTTTTTTTAGCTCTTTTGATTTTGTTACGACTAACGAATTATGGCGAATTTACCATGTTTCGGTAGAGTAGAACTTTCTAGGTTCATGAGATCACAGAAACCTCTAACGTGCATATTATGTGGGGAGCAGTGGTGTGCATTCCATAAAGACTGAAAAGCTGCGCCTTCATTCAATAACAAAAACGGATAAAAACTATAATGACAAGTTCAATATCAAAAAAGAGTTAAATTTAAAATTGTCAAGGTTTTTCATCAGAGTTACGCGTTATACAGCGCCTGCTGTCACGGCGACCTGAGTTCTGACCTCCAGTTCACGGAGCAGATCCGGTGCATCATGCGGCCCACGGACGTGCCCGACGAAGTTGCTCTGCGACCTGCTGTGGCCCGACCCCGACAAGGATACCTCACCAACAAAGACAAAGAAGATTGGTAGAAAGGATCAGAACCCCCGGCCCCAGTCCCCACCCGCCGCCCAACTTATCCTATCATTTGTATTAGCGTCTTGCAATATATCGTAATTTTTTTTTTTTCAATTAAACATGTATGAAAACTTAGACCAAGCCGTATTTAATTTTGATAATCTAACTGCATCTCTTTATATGGTCTATAAATAATGTGTAATGATAGTGTCCAAAAAAATAAATTTAAATATAGGAATAATGTAAGAATAGGAAGTAAGATTTGTACAGCGCCCTTGAGGTGATTTTTCACAAAAACGGCGCTATAAAAATCATCCCGATTATTATTATTATTCGAGGTGATTTTTCTTCACAAAAATGGGCCTTCGCAAATCATCATTCTTATTATTATTTAGCCTTCCTCCGCCTTTTTATTATTTTTTATACCCTTCGCAACGTATGTGGTAGGTACTTTCGTATGATTCATCAGAATTCGCGAAAAAATTATTTTCGACAATAGTCGAATCTCTTCATTAAGGCGATGCAATGCAAAATCATCTGGTTTTGGTTTGAAAATTTGATACCCTAGAAATATAGATGATTTACTTAAATACTGCAAGTAGAACACACCTTGCCCTTTGGTTTAACCGAGTATTTTTTGGTGGGTCTTTTTATTAGCCTAGAAAAAAATCAAGTATCACACCTAAAAAATGTTTAAAAGTGCAAAATCTCCTACTTAAGAACCCCTTTTCCGATATTGTCCTATTGTGACAAATTAAGTTTTTTTTTTTAGAATATAACCGTAAAACATTTTAATATTTATGCCCGAGCTTTACAAAATATAATAATACACGCATTTTGGTGATGTTTTTTTGTTGTTGCGTAAATTGAAACATGCGGTCGGTGTTAAGCGGGAATTTCATCCTTTTCGCAACCTGCATAAGGAGTGCGTGATTTCGTTGGAATTTTAGGAAGTGGATGGCCTTAATGGTAATGCCTAAAAATAGCGGCAGGATGGGCCGATAGGAAGAAAATAATAACGATGCGCTTTTCATAACAGTTAATATTTCAAAGCTTCGACTTTCACAAATGTTGCTCGACCTCCGTGATCAATTGAAAAGGGTTATGGCAATATCACTGTATCCGCCCACAGTTGGATATTCAATTCACATACTAAAGTTATTTTACCTAAAATAGAACCATTTTGTTGCCTTCAAAGCCAGATATTTTTTTGTCGTGTGCGAGGATTAATGTTTCACTCGGTTCGGACAAATTGTACCCTTCTAGTGTAGCGAATTACACCTCACCTTTCACCAAGCCTCTCCGAAGCTTTGATCCAATATTTACTTGTACTTCTATATTATCAATAAAACCTACATTTTTATTAATTTTTTTAAATTATATATTTTTTATTCCGAGTTTAAAAAGGCAACATTGAATTAATTTCAATAATCGGACATCCGCGATATATATAAGAAATATTCGCTTTTCGGTTTGGTTGTTTCGTTAATTACGTTTAACCTGTGCCAAGTAAAAAAAAAATACATTTGGGTTCAAAATTGAGACGTTTTGGCTAAAGCCAAATGTGGATAAACCACGACTTAACGATGAAATCTACGGCCTTAAATTGCAGAATATCTGAAATAGTTTTATGTAATTAGAAGAGCCCCATTGAAGAAATGTACGGTTTAACTTGGGTTAAACTTTCAGAGTAAAGCGTACTTTGGATGAAATATCAATAAATTAATTATTGTACAGCTAGATTCCAATTACCACCCCCAGAACCTATAATTCCATTACTTTAACAAAATAAATAATTCAATAGTATTTGAACTTAGGAGGTACACACGAATTCATCGATTTCCGTAACCTAATTTGTTGGACATTTCTTTAAAACAACCTCAAGTTCCCAGAGCTCTCTCATTCCACGATCCGTTCCATTGCCTTTTAAGACAATCTAGGCGACCCCGTGTTCGTTGTATGAGAAGTACTCGAGCCTTAAATCAGTGATGGACAACCTTTTTGGCCGGAGAGCCAATTTATATTCGCGAGCCACAGGGGGTAGGGTACATCCGGCTTGACATGGTTAATTTTGCAGTCGGTGGTGTCGTTAATCTACAAAACCGCAATTAATTAAAAAAAATTCGGTCTTCAAGGCCAAACCAATAAATGCCGTCGGTTTTTATCTTTCTGAAATATTAAAGAGCATGAAAAAAGCGGAGAGTATTGGGCGGCTGATTTAAAATAGACTCTTAAATGATTGCTAAAATTTAAATCTCTTCCATTACTTATGTTTTCTGAAATAACATTTGTAAGCTTACCCTTATAAATCGGAACCTATTAACAAAATATCAAACATAACACTCACAAAGCGCCGCAGATGAAAATTTTGCTGGGTTCAAGGCCAAACCAACAAATGGTGTTGATTTTTATCTTACGGAGAGTCAGATTCCAAACAAAATTTAGTAAAGAAATCTTTAGGATATTTAGAAAACGCAATTCTTTAAAATACATCCCAACAAGAAAAAGTCTCCAAAAATGTCTTCATTTCAAGACACAATTTTCTATCATTAATATTAATAACTGGATGATTTGTATAGCGCCGTTTTCGTGAAAAATCACCTCATATGAAAAAGCTTGCTATTCTGAGCGACTGATTCAAAACTCGAAAACGGACTAAAGGTTGTCTCTAAACCCTTTTGCAAAACAGAACAGAAACCGTTAAAAAAAAATTTACCGCAAACTTTCTGATATTTTATTTAGCTAAGTGGGCCGTACGAAAAGGCTCGCGGGACGCATGCGGCCCAAGGGTTGTTCATCACTGCCTTAAATTGACCTGTTAGCCAATATATGCATCGATTATTTTTTACTATCGAGACCCGCTCTTACGTTTCGGAAACCAAAAGTAATGGTAAATACTTGAAAGTCTTTTGTTTCCGATTTGTTTGGATGAGTATGATGGAATATAAGGTGATGTAAGCGTGATTTAAAAATCTGAATCATAACATATAAGATAAAAATTACATATTTTTATGGCGTATCTCGCTATAAGCAGTTAAAAACACGTTTATTGATAAGTTGTCAACCAAATTTATTTCATTGGCATTTCAATGAAACTGTTTTTAATTTTTCCTACGGATATAGCGTTAGGAATATATATTTTTTAATATTGTAATTAATTTGAAATTGGTATGATATGTATTTACTATCTGGCTTTATATGCCTGCCCCGACGAGAAGGCACTGTTGTGACGAAACCGGTTGGTATGTTATAAGCCTCAGCGGTTATAATCAGTGGCGTTTAGTGGCTTATCTCTTTGGGAGTTCAATCGGAGATTTTAAAAGTTAGTAAAAAATTTCCCCCAGTTTGTCTTTGTCATATTATAATATATTTTTCCTTACATCTAAAGGAATTTCATCATATCACTGCACCGGAGATTAACGACCTAGCAACAAGAAACAATTTGGGGATTCATTAAAACATCTGTGACTAATGAATAATATATAATGTCGTGGGGTACAAAAAGTAGTTTTAAATACGAAAAATCACAATTTACGCAACAAACTGTTCTTTTTTTTTAAATATGAACGCCGTAAACATTTTCATTAATTAACTTATTTTAATAACAACTTAAAACACGGTAATCACAGAAAAAAGTGTTAACAAACCCCATAGTCGCTGCTCACACGGTCACCAGTAGATTTCCAAAATTCGCACGGTTTCCCGCTGAAGTCCGATAGTACGATTTGTTTGAACTATATCTTCAATCAGAAAGTACCATAGTCGCTGAATTCATAACGCACATACGGGCGCGAGACGTGAGGATTTTTAGCACGGAATTTGAATGGAGCGTTGTGGTAAAATTATGATACAAGTTTGTTTTATTTTCTTATCTCTTCTATGGGAGTTCTTCGCAAAAACGAACTTTAGAGAAAACCGCCAATGGCACTAAATACTTGATTTATATAGCACCGGTTTTTGTGAAATATCGCACGAATTCTTCAAAAGCGAAACAGCTAACCGTTTACAACGAAGAGCGGAGAAATATAGTAATACGATTGGTATTTAGAATTTTTAAATCTTTCATTCCGAAAAGGCAACGCTGTTAATCTCGCTCGGTCCGTTTGGCAAATAGACAAAGGCAATGATTAATTATTTTTATTATGATCTAAAGTTTACAAATTCGCAGCAGTTGCGACGTAACTTGAACGATTGATACTTGTTTAGTTTCGTACAAATTTAGTCGGCCTGCATTGAAGCGTTAATTCGCTGCTTCGTCAGGCTAATTTTGGCACAATTTATTAAACATTAATACACTTATTCCAATCTAAGTACGTCACGCTAAGCCCTGATTAGTTACGATATTATGTTCGACGATAAAAATCGCCTATTCACACGTACGGACGATTACGAGTATTTTTAACATGTACCGCATTATTTTTAATATATTGTGTATTTTTCCTCAGTTCAGAATGACCTCTGGGATGAATGGATGCTGTACGAAGCGGAGATGGTGTATCAGAAACGTCGTGGGTGGTGATTTAGCTTTAATTAAATTTTCTATCAAAAATACGTAAGGGGTTTTTTTTTAAGAAGTAACATATAAATTAAAATGTGCAACGAACTCTTTGGAAAGAAAACAACGTTAATTGCAGTCCTACAGCGGAGGCGTTCTGTCCATATAGGCCACATAAATATTAAAATGTATAAAATTATTGTAAGAAATCAATCTTCTCTTTCAAAAATACATGCGAAGTACCTATTGCGCACGCCACTCCAATCGCACTACTATAACGTGTCGAAGGTAGGAACCAATTATGCGAAATGACGTATACGTCATATATTATATTATTTAAATGTTGGATCTATTCTATATATTCAAACGTACGTGTGTGCGCAATGCGCGTCGAGGGACGCCTCATATGTGTTAGTGTCTAAAGAGCAGTGCTTTCGACAATGCCAGCAAATGTGGCAATCAACGCCATCTGTTGGTACATCTATTGATTAGAACAACTTTACTAACGAAATAATAATAATATCACGTTGGCTTTCCTTCAAAATATTGTCTGTGTTTATTTAGCAGAAAAATATGAAAAATTTTATCTGTCCAGCTTTTAATATGCATAAATACTGCGGTTATTTGGATATTTAATGTGGCTTAGGTAAACCTAACCAACTGGCTAGTCGGCAGCTCAGCCATTCTTAGCTAGAACTTGCACGAAGGGTGTTGTCTGGAGTTATTTTTTTTTAAATATCAGTTAATTCGCTGTTTTGCCTGCTGCCTACCCTGATTACATACTCCGTGCACGCATATCTTCTACAACAACCCTAGAGAAATACTATAGTTATTTCTAAACTACCTCTTTTTCTTCTTTCTTCCAACCCCCTTCAGCATCTCAATATGGTGTTGTCATAGTTCCACGACTCCGGGCAGTTGTAAATCTCGTCTGTATTTCAGATTGGAAGATACTCTCGGTATCAGCCTGCTGGCAGACCACCATTCAATTTCAAAGACTTGCTTGAAATTTCTTTAGCTAGAGTTTGACATTTAATTGTAGATATTTATTATTTTGGAACTACAAAATATCATTACTATAAAAACACGAAGCTACTCACTTCATCTTTGAAATGTGTTCTTCATCTTTGAAGTTTATTTTTAAGAAACAACTCAAAACACCATCATTAATTTTTTGCATTTTTCTTTTAAATTTATAATTTTGGTCTTTGAATTTGATTTTGTTTTTCATCTAATACATGATTATTTCGATACATAAATTTCAGAAATTCGGAAAAATTACCTTTCCATCTCCTTGCAAAGCGTTAAATAATAAAAAAAAGTTCAAACGTAAAATGGAGAATCATTTCCTTTCGCCATCTACCACAAATTTTTTAACAATTTTTTGTTAAAGTAAAATATGTGCACTTGGACCATTGTGTGTGTGTTTTTTTTATTTTTTTATATACAATCATTTTCCTATGAGCCATCGTGGTGATACTATTTACAACATTTTAAACGATCGCAGCGCCCCCATTTGCTATTAAATATCAGATCGTACGTTTTGTGCTTGGATTCGAATAACCAGGTACTTTCCGACCTCCGCTCTTTCTCCCATTTCATTCAGCCTTGCAACATTATCAAAACGGGCGTCCATAGCCGCCGACTCCGAGCAATTGAAACAATAAAGTTGGCATCAAACGTGAACATAATTATTCATTATTAAATTGTCGGCATTAAAACAAATAAACAACAAGCGTAATTAGAAGTTAATGTGAACAAGTTTGGCACTCCACTCACTGTGTGGTTTCAGTTACTCTTCTCTCAATGCAGTGTATTCGTGCTTTTGATTAAAACATACTTAAACTGGCAAATTACGTTGTTAGCTGTGCAACAATTTTAGACGGGATGAAATGAGCCACATTCATGATTTAAAGAAGAAAAAGACGGTTTAGGTAGAGATTTCCAAGGCATTCAATATTTGTTTTAATTGTATTTTCGTAAGTCTGTTACCTAGTTTTGAAAATATTGCATTTTTTCATTACTTCGGAATCGATGTTTTCTCTCCCTGAGTGAAATTTTATATAGTTTGAACAAACTTGTAAATAAAAAATACCAGTTATCGGTAAACTGTCAAATTAAGTAAATTAAATCTTTTTATTTTTATTATATGTATAATCAATCATCGTATTCATGATCGAAGAAATAAATCAAATTGTTAATGATTACCCGTGCGCTAGCTAAAATAATCAAAGTTTATTGTCAGATTGAGAAAGTCAATCGCTAAAACATGATCCCCTTTGTCTTGTGTAACAAAAGGGGCCATCTTTATATAATAGCTTCACGAGCCAAAAAACGTTAATCTTTTCTATCATTTTCATATTCGCAATAGAAACGTATATTCTCATAATTTTTTTATAAGCCAATTATAAAATGCATGCAAGATGCTCATTATCATTAATCTAGACGAGATGGTGCCTCCCGAATTAAAATACGTCACGTGGTGCTGCCACACCGGAGTGCCGTCACGTACTACGTTATGTCAAATTTCTCTCGTCAGATATAATATTGTATTGCGAGTAGTTTCAACTTCTTGCCACAGCAGTGGCTAATGGATATCTTCTCTTGTCGGGCAGGCAGGAGCTAGTTCCACTTTCATTCATTCATACTGGTAAAAAGTGGCTCGCAGCGGTTGAAAAATGCATTTCGTTTATCGCGGAACAGTCATTATGGATTTTGCTTCTAGTTGAAGTACCTACTCTGTATCGACGTACAAAAATGCATTGTTTTGACGAGTGACCCCGATTTTTACCACTTGGTTCTCTCAGAAAAAAATGTATATGAATTCTGGCTGCAGTATGCACGGTGAAGATTGTCATTTTATCCTTGCAAACGGCAATATGAGGAACTAACTTTAATAAATCAAAATTCTTTCATATCCCGTAAATCTACACTATTGATGTCACCGACTGCAAAATATGTAAAATATATTTTTGTCTGTAGTAGCCAAAAGCCGTAGGGATAGCCAGGTAAAGGTGAAACTGCATACATTGATTATTGTATTTATTAACCGCAGATAATTCTAGTACCGAGTCACTTATTTGTCTTTGTTTTGAGTTGGATGACTTTTTCGAGAGAGCAATAAATATAAAGTGTAACGTAGTTTACCCATCGCACGTGTCCCAAGCACGTGGTTTAGACACGATCACGTGGCAAAGACAGTGCTCGGAATATTCGTAATACGTCAGACGAGCACAGTATAATAAATAGCTGATAATTGTCTTCACAGGCTCTCCATAAATTCCCTCTTTTCCTTTCTATTCAACACTTCCATCATACATTGTCTGTCGTTATCAGATTGGCATTACTGACGTCAGCACAGAAGATTCTATAGCCCAAACTCATATTGTATCCAAGGTCGTTCTAGGCACATTTTAGTATTGTCACATTATGTAACTCGCGGCTTCCGTATTCGTGCATCGGGTCTGATTGCTTTGGGCGTAGTTGAATTGAACCTCCCCATTGGTAATAATTCTCTCCTAATGTAGGTAGTAATATGTCCCACTTATTATTAGTGTATTTGAATTTCCTTACAAACTAACAACAATAAGTCGGTACTTGCATGTGTTAATTAACAAAATTAACAACAAAATAAATATTCTGAACTAATTAACCATCACGTCGTTTCCCCGCAGTGGTAGGCAGAGAGGATAGACCGCCACACAAATCTGTCTTGGCCCACACTTCTTTATTCTCATTCATGTCGTCTCATTCTGTTATTCTGACTCTTGATGTGGCTCGGCTCAAGTTGTTTATTCACTTGATTGTGGCATATCTTCCTCGGGCGTCTCCGACTCAGAATTATCTCCTTCATAACTTAATCAAACTCAAAAGAGTACAACTTTTAGTTAATATCCTCAAATAAACAATAACGTTACAACTCTCATTTCAAAGTTAGTACCGAAACTCAATAATAATTATAATATGTACGAGTACTGGGCTTGTTTGGGTACACCTGCTTTTGCGCAAAGTTACACCTTTTTGTATGTTATTATTTATGTCTATACCTCTTTAATAAACTATATCCATGAATAAATAATAAATTTGATACCCTTATTATTTTTTTACGGAACTCGCCTTTTTGGGACTAGAATTCAGTAATATAATATTTTATGTTTAGATCTAGGTGGATAGAGATATTTGCCTTTATTATTTTTGATATTTTATCTCGCGGGACATAAATAAATAATAATGTTGTAACCCTTATTTCAGAGCTATCCCTCTACAATTATTTTTTTACACCACTGTAAAAATTGGATCTTCTATCTTGTCATAATAAACTATGGTCGATAAATCCCATAATAGGTATAGTTTATTTGGGAACGAACCAAACTTAATGGACTCTTTGAACATCCCCTGTTGAACTTCATTTCTCGGCCCTTTTCAGCTTTTGATCAATTTGTGATTAGCTGACAAGCATAAACAACATCACCATTATGTTTTGCGGCTGATTACAATTTGATCAAAGGCTGAAACGGGCCGAGAATCGGTACGTTTAACTATTGTAAAAACAAAAATTCAAAATGACGCTAATGGTCAATATGACGGGAGTTTGAAACAACTCTTGAAGTGATTTTTCACTAAAACGGCGCTATAAAAATAATCCAATTATTATTAGTAGCTATGTTCCGAATAACGTTGTAATCAGAGCCTCAATGCACAAACTTGACTATATTTCTCACAAAATATAGGAAATAAACGCATAACATGCACATTAGAGATGAGTAAAATAACGTGAAATGGTTTTTTCGTAACCGTTTAAGTTTCAAAACGGTTGTAACAGTTTCGAGGAATTTTGACATAACCGTTTTTTTTTAATGTTACTCGCCCGCAATAAACCCGCGCGAAATGATTCCAACATCCACTAGAGCACAATTCGTTTGAGTGTTCCGTGCGAAACGTTTAAAACACAGCTCCCCGCAACACTTAACTAAACTGCTATACCCGGCGTAAACCATTGCAAATAAACGCTTTCACGTTAAACGCCCTCGCCCGAAACTCCGTCGCTGACCGTTGCTGCGAAACGATATCGCCGCAATCGTGTTTTTTTAAATGATTTTTTCTTCTAAATAATATCGTTATTTTTAAACAGTTTCGCGTAACCGTTTTTTGAAAAAATAAAGTGAAACGCCCAACTTTAAATTGCACATTCTCGCTATACGACGCGTTGTTTGTTATTTGTTAACAGAAACACAGCGCATTTCCTATCCCACGGTATCCGGATTCCCGCTCTATTACCCCACTATCTGCTCATTACTAATTCTGCGCTATACACGACATTTCGACGCATCGTTGCACCCGCGTTCGGTGCATATTATTTCTGCACTCGCGGTTAACACCAATAATTTATCCATTAATTTCCTTTACGGGTACGTTTTAAGTTACACTTTTTATCAGATAGGTTTCGTTTTACTTAAATTAACAATAAGCGTTAAAAAAAATACATTATAAAAGCAGTAATCCGTTCTCAGAAGCAGAAAAACTCTCACTCGATGAGTTCTGGCGTCACGAAATTTGGACGACATTTCTGTCTGACGTTTATAGAACTAGTCAACTATTTTCTGCTCTAACTAACTAACCTTCACGCCGTGTCTCCACAGGGGAAGGAAGAGAGGACGGACCGCCAAACAACTCGATCTTGGCACACACTTCTTGGTTCATCCACTTTCATACAACGTCTCATACATTCTCTTCTGTTATTCCGACTTCTGACATGGCCCGACTCAAGTATTTGATTCACTCGATCGTGCCATGCCTTCCTCGGACGTCCCCGGCTTCTTCTTCCATTCACATTCGCGTCATATATTCTCCTTACACTCCTCTCCTCGTTCATTCGCTCTACATGCCCAAACCATCTGCTTACAATTTCATATTCCACCATGAGCTGCGAATTTGTAATGTTCATCGTCTTTTTCACATCAAAATTCCTTAGCTCGTGACGGGCATTACGAAAATAATTGCGTTGACCTAGAAAATTCATATAGAAAAAGTTGTGCAAATTTCATTTTCATTTGTTTCCCTCATACGAACACATCTTGGTGCATGGAAAACAATGATATATCATACAATATAACTTATTTATCACTGTTGGCCTTCATTAATTCATTTTATCTCCTTACAACTGTACCCGCAGTACTAGTAATTAACAATCCGTTGATAAAAGGCTGTTCACCATCTCCAATGCACAGACGCAATGCAGGTATATGCTGAGTCTGTTCTACAGATATTTAAATGGAGCCTGCTCGAATTAACTAGCAACACTGATCCTCTGCGAGTCGTGCCCGTGCCTGAAACTCGATGGAAACGAGCGGAACACCCGTTCACAGTTGATGTTGGCTTCATGAGAACGGAATGTTTCGCCGACTCGTTTTTATGGTATAATTAAAATAAAACATCCGGCGTCGCCCGGGGTTTTTTAAAGTTACTCCTACCCAGTAATTTTCCTCTTATTTTGAACGTCAAGCGTGCAATATTTCATTAAGACGTACCAAAATTCTGCTTTAAGGGATGGAAAAGGGGGATAGTGGTAATATCATGTAGGCCGCCCGCCCCCGACATTCTTTATATAATAGAAGATAGATAACTTTCCTCCTACGTTTAATCCGGTCTTCAATCTCTTCCTACAGCCCGCTCCTTGACCCGCCTCACAACGCTCTTGTGAGGTGTCACATAAAATAAAATAATAATGAAACGTTACAGTTCGTGAGAACACATTAATCCCAACACCCGGGAGAGGAGGGCTCGTGACGCTGAATCATGTTAATTGAGTTCGCGAATCGCTATTATAGATTGCTGTTGTTTTTAGCCCGAAATAGATTTAATTGAAATACTGTATTTCACGTGTTTATTGAAGTTTCGTATTCGCCAGTGGAAAGTGCATGTTGGGATAGGGTCAGTACAAAATTAGACGTTTTATCAGCATTATTTTGTCGAGAATGGATGATGGTTTGATTTTGATCTGGTGAAAGACCAACATTAGAATTGAAACATTGCATGAAATGACCAATGATCTATTTATGGCCCAGGGAATGACGAAAATGGACTGAACGTAGTAGAAATGAGATCCCGGAGGCCTCTAAGTGTGTTGCTAAAACCATTTAAATACGTATTGCAAATCAGGCGATTTGAAAATAATGCAAAGCACACCACAAAAGTCCCAACTGCTTCCATCCGTTTGGAGCCAGTGAGACTATAGCACCCCCAATTGGGATATTTTGTGAGGCTGAAGGGAGTGGGTAGGGGAATAAGATGGGGGAGAGGAAGGTGCGGGAAGTACATGGCTATTCGGATCTGATCACCAAACACCCCTAAAGCCATTTCAAGCATCGTTTCGATTCTGAATTCACCAGGCCACCAATTTGATCACGCAGAGCGGATAAACGGAGAAAAGAGTGTATGTGAAGAGGAAAGCGTATAACGTGTAAGTGAATGCAAGAAATCGGGGTCGCTACAGGAAAACATGGCATGATCAAGCAAATCAAATTCTTGAATCGGGTCATGTCGAGAGTCAGGATAACAGAAGTTGGTGTATGTATGTGAATGAAGCTGGTAGTGCTAAGACATATTTTTGTGGCGTTCCATCCTCGCCGCATACCCAAAGGGTGAGACGATTAGTTAATTCCGATTTTTATAATTTATTATGTTGATATTTATAATTGCGCATTTCTTTGGAACAGTAACCATTTCCACGAATGTCACTTACCTCGCGATCGCTTGATTCGTTCTCAGAAAACGTTATCCTGTATGATCGATTACCAAACTTTACAATATCAAAACGAACTCAATAGTTTCTTGAATGGAATGGTAAAGATAACTAACTTCAATCCGATCGTGCCAAAATAATAATAATTTGATTACTTTCCCCCGTCAGAAAGAAATCCACTTAAATGCACTATGTATTTTGGCCCTTTACCCATCGATAGCCATCTCGACCTTATACAAAACTTGAAACCGAACAAATAATACTAATACTGTGTTATTTCGATCGTAAATCATATAAAATTATATTCTCTCTGTATTAAAAGTGGCCTTTTCGTGCCGCGAGAAATGAGAGAATTGTTTACATCTTCTCTGACCTCTCCCGGGCTATCCGCGTAGAAAGTGTCCGTGTGAACATGAAAACATTAAAAACGGGAACTTTGGAGAGAATTCTGAACAATTTGAATGGTAATGCAACGATTCTTCGTTGAAAAACTTTGTGACTAATACGAATTTAATTCATTTTTGAATGCATATAAAAGTGTATTTTATGTAACGTGTGCAACATTACACGTTTCCTCAATAACTAAATACGTTTACAATTGTTGAAAGCGTACGTTTATTAGATTCATCAACTTGTTAGTTTTGGGGGGGGCCTAGCACGGCAAATCGATAACTTAACAATATCGGATGATAGGCTTATTTATAACGATTTCCCGAGCACGATTGTTCTCTTTACGGGTATGGATAGCCAGCCAAACCGATAGTGACTACGAAATATTTGAGAAATCGCTCTACGATGGCAATACTGGCGGGCAGTGGCGGTATTAAAATTTTGAAAAAATAACAATCATTTTCGGCTTCAACAACATCAATAACGTCGTATTTTTCAATCTTAGCGCTCTAGCTCACTCAAAAGTCACGAGCTGCCACTTCTGGCGGGTATTGTTTTGCATTCCTAAATGTCAAACGTACGTACGAATAAGTTGACAATGTCGAATGAATGTTTACTGAAATATCATAATAATATTAATATTAAATACACTCAATTTAATATACATTGGCAGTCCGCATGAACTTTTTGACATTAAAAAGGGAGCTGATTGGACAATGAGGTCTCTAGCCATAATTTATGATATTCTGAACAACTTTATGAATTCCATTTCTCCAAGCTCAAACGGATTCAATTGATCGCGTATACGATGTATTTCTCTACGAGCTTCATTCATTTGTTTGCCTCCTCCGTTCATTATTAAGTCAGTAATTTTGCATAACGAATGACATTATTAAAAAGATATACTGTATATTGACAGTCAACTGAAGCTTTTCTTACTACACTCAGGAGGGACACTCTAAATCAGAAGAGTTTTGTCTACCGGCTGTCGGGATGTCATTATATTCATTGTCGACCATGCTCACACATTACTTTATTTTATTGTAGAAACAAAACAGTAAGTGCATTTGTTGCAGTGAAAAACAATTTCCAGAAATTTAAATTACAAAGTAGGTGGCTTTGATATGTTTCGCTGTAATTTCTGATTTATATATATATATTTGCCAGGTGACATATGTTGTGAAGTGCATAAGTGTGTGTGTGTGTGTGTGTGTTGTGTTTGTAGGTGTAAGAAGTGGTGATATACATACCGCCTAACGCCGCCTACTAACCACGATGACGGATTTAGTCAATATCATATTGATACAGGGTTTTATCGATCGACGCTTCTACGGCCCCTGATGTTTTCAGCCAATTGGCCTGATACGAAACTCGTAAATGTATAGGTAAATTATTGATAAAATAAAATTCAGATCTTTAAATATGAATGGTTCTGTTCAGTGTCATCGTAAGATCATTTCATTTTGATTATTAGTGTCGTTTATTTTAATTGTTTGTTTTATTGGTTTAATTTACTGTGTGATTGCACCTTTATATTAGAGATTGCTCGGTGTGAACGAAACCAAATAATAGACGACTAATCTCAAATAATGCAATTCATACCTTTCTATGCATTTCAAATGTCAAACTTATAAAAAAACATCATCGACTGTATTATTCTTCCTCTTTTCTCACGAAATTCTCATTAAATAACAGCCTTCACTAACTTACTGTAAAAAGATTCACGTCTCGCTATAACATTTGTATTAATCAATAAAAATATACTCAGTGTTACAAACGTTAGTGTTTTTATCACCCATCTTCGTCAAGATTTTCTCAATATATTTCAAGATTTCCAACCTTTGGCCAGATCGAGGACTTCCTGGCGTAGACATGTTCTTTATTCCAGAATGTATGCAAGGATTGTTCGATGCAATCCGTTTCACAAGTGGCAATAACAGCTAATAAATAATAAATCGCCGATTACAGTTACGATGCATCGGAATCATTTCATCACTAGTTTTAAGTCAAATCGTAGCCATTGTTGTTTCTGTAAAAAATCATTTAGCAACGATACAACGACTAAAGTTCGATTCGTAAAGTGGCAGGCACAGCAAAACTAGTTGCTTACATTATCTATGAACACATTCACGCGCGATGTAATGTGAATACTCCCTTTTGTGCCGTGCCCGCCACTGCACGTGTCTGTACTGCACGGTGTCGGTAGATGTGAATAGACTTTAATACCTAATTATCGTTGGCTCAGCATTATTTGTACTTTTAACGGCCTCGGCATGGCAATACAACTTCCGTGGTCTAGTGATTAAAATGCTTGGCTTCGGATCTCCCGAGTTATGGGTTTGATTTCGTAGATATGTCAAAATTGTATAGGCGACACTTCTGATTGTTTGGTTTGGATGCACTTTGCGAAAATTTAACAGCTGTCGCTAAGAATAATCGCAGCGATTATGAAAGGATAATCCATATCAATGCCCCCTACGCGGAGGATTGGTTGTCTTGACCGCGTCGCTGCTATCCCTGTCCTGTCAAATCTTCATCAGCCAGGCGATATGATATGTGTAATTTTGAAAATGAAGATATGAAAGCATATCAACACAATTTACACGTAATGGCTCCATTTAAATAATATCTGCTTCGCGTGTTTATTACATCTGTCTTTTGAAGTTCATGGTTATTACCGTATTACTCGATGGTAAGAGTACTATGTTAACGTCTCGTTCCTAAATCCTATATCTATACAATTCCACTGCTTCAAAGAAATACATTCCCGGACTTGGATTTGAACTAATGTTTTATAAAAAAAATGAATATTACAAGGCACCACACATACATCAAAGCTGATTTGAATGCATTATCTTTCCGGCAATGCAATCCACCAGGGCTTTATTATTAATAGTTCCCGGTGAGATGAAAGAGATTTTCATTTGACACGAAATTGTGAAATTTGCAATCTGGTGAGACAATCGCTATCTGCGAACGATATTCGTGTTTGTGGTGCTTCCATAATAGATAATCCCGTATGTTGGTTGTGCAACTCCGATCGATATTTTCTCTACACAATCTGTGTTAATAATATTCAAACCCACATGCTATCATGGACTAATATTTTGAAATGAAACTACGACAATATTTTATACTCGTATATCGATTTTAGTAATAATGTGGTTTACTTGGGGAAACATCGGTTAGCAGCGTTCTATCCTCTTCATATTTTAGATTTCTATTTGGTTCTTGTATCTTATTGATTGAATCAAAATTCTGGACAGTATGATCGGCGGTCTTTTCACAGGAAACTACTGCCTTAGTCGATCTGTTTAGGATATTACAATGCAGAACCGACACCAAAGCAAAACATAGTATGACAAGAAGACCGGTGCTGTTGAACGGAGAGCAAATAGAAAAATGTTTGTTGATCTTTAGTTGATAGGAAAAAAATTACGGAAGGTATTGTCCAAGTATGGAGTGAATACGAATCTCATACAGGCAATCGCGTCTCTGTACAAGGAAAGCGTTGCATGTGTTAGGGTAAACGGTGATTTTACGGGGTGGTTTGACATTGCAAAAGGTGTTAAGCAAGGCTGCGTAATGTCATCGTGGATATTCAATCTATACATTTTTTTTTTTTTTTTACATGAATACCGCACAAGAGTCCCAACTGCTCCCAACCGTCTGGAGCCAGTGAGACTATGGCATTCCCAATTGGGGAATGTTGTGAGGCTGGAGGTATTGGGGAGGGGAAGGAGAAGGGGAAGGGGAGGGAGGTGGGGAAATACATGGATAAATGTATGCAAGAATTGAAAGAGGCGGGCTTGGGCGCGAAAATGAGCAATCTAGAAGTAGGTTGCCTGTTGTATGCTGATGATGTGGTGCTGATTGCTATCAGTATGGAAGATTTACAGTCCCTCGTATCTAGGATGAATGAAGTATGCATGAAGAATGAACTAATGATGAATGTAAGTAAGTCTAAAGTCATGGTGTTTGAAAGAGAGAGTACGAAAACAGTGTGCAATATAGTTGTGAATGACGAATACTTGGAGCAGGTCGATGAGTTTGTATATTTGGGAAGTATGTTTACGAGAGATTGAAAGCCTGATAGGGATATTGAAAGAAGGGTGAATGCAGGAAACTCCATTAACGGAGGACTAAACGCGGTTGGCGCTAACAAAAAGGTATCCAAAGAAGCCAAGCTAGCAGTCCACAATGGAGTGCTGATACCAACTCTGATGTATGGCAGTGAAGCATGGAATTGGCAGCGGAAGGATGAAAGTAAACTGAATGCCGTAGAAATGAGATCTCTGAGACGAATGTGTGGTATGTATGATCGTTTGAAAAATATTGAAATTAGTGAAGAATGCAAGGCTGATGTAAACGTAATGACTGTAATGAGTAAGATTAAGAAAGGGACGCTTAGTAGTTTGGGCATGTGGAGCGAATGAACGAAGAAAGGAGTGTAGGAAGAATGTATGACGTGAATGTGAATGGATGAAGAAGCCGGGGACGTCCGAGGAAGACATGGCACGATCAAGTGAATCAAATACTTGAGTCGGGCCATGTCAGAAGTCGGAATAATAGAAGAGAATGTATGAGACGATGTATGAATGTAAATGAAGCAAGAAGTGTATGCCAAGATCGAGGTGTTTGGTGGTCCGCCCTCTCTGCCTACCCCTGCGGGGAAACGGCGTGATGGTTAGTTAGTTAATTAGATCTTTAAAAGTACATTTTGAAATGTGTTCGTATAGAAAGAATGCCTTTAACCGTCTTAAGTGACCAGATCTAACTAGCCCCCAATCTTTCTTTTCCCCTCCCCACTTCCTTCATATTCACAACATAATTCCACTGACTCTCGACAGCTGGTAACAGAGTTATTCACAACATAATTCCACTGACTCTGGACAGCTGGTAGCAGTTAGGGATCTTGCCCGTTAATCACATATTAAAAATCGAGTGCTTCTGGTTGAGATTGTGCATTTGTATAACTTTAATTATTGACTGTAATTTGAATTAAATTCTGTTAAAAAAATAAGATCAACCACTGATCTGTACGTCTGTTTCGTTCCTGTCAATGTCATTCTTTCGGTGTTATAGTTTATTTCCCGTGGGTGATTGCAGAGACGCTCGACGTAGAATGGCACTTATTGTTGGCCATGTAACCGTGCACTACAATAAAATTTAACGATGACAGTCTGAGGGTGAATTTAGTTAGTCACTGTCTGTGTGCCGAGTTCACCCCCCTACCAAACTATTAAACGTGAAGGTCTACCGATGAATAATAAGTATACCTACTTAATGCCGCTTGAAGATTGTTCGCTTTCGAAGGCAGGGGTGATTGTGGTATAGGTTGGCACCGCGCTGTATTTTATCATGGTGTAGCAATGCTAAATGTCAGTGGCGGCTCGTGACTATTGAATGAGCTAGCTTTTTGAAAAAAAAAAAAAAATCATTTCCGGCTACAACAACATCAATAACGTCGTATTTTTCAATCTTAGCACTCTAGCTCACTCAATAGTCACGAGCCGCCACTGCTAAAGGTATAATATGTTTTAGTGGGTAGGCAAATCAACCACAATTGGTTAATAATCATTGGACTGTGCACTTCACTACACACGGACTAAGCACTGCACAGCCTAGTGTTATCCCAACCAGTGTTATTCAGATTTTACTACGACTAATTTTTTTTTTAGTGAATCTTCATTAAAAACCTAATTTCGTAATTGAATATCCAGGGTTTTGAATAATTGGACGTAGTTATGGAGAATGCGTCCAACCCACAAATTGCCAAAATTGACTTTTTCATGTTTCCTACAAATAACCACGAGATCTTCATATGCTAAAAACATCAAATCTCCAAGTGCAATAACAATATGCAAAAACTGATAATTTCTCCACAAATGCCGTAATATGATTTTGTCAAATTTTTTAATTAGTATTGTCAAATTTTCAAGCGCCCTTTTCTCAGTCATCATTTTGGGTTGAATGCCTTTTGCATAATTACGTCCAATTAATAATCTTCAGTTTTTTTTCAACATCTCTTCATTCTATTGATTTTGAGCAAATCTTTAAAATCTCGACATGAATCAAACTCTATGATTCAAGTGAATTGGTCGCTTACCAGTCTGTTTCTCTCGATGTGAATTATTAATAATCATTGGATAATCTGTATAGCACCGTTTTTGTGAAAAATCACCTCAAGAGCGCTGTATAAATATTACTTCCTATTCTTTATCTAATTATGTACATGTACAAACAGATACAGAAAAACATACTCACCTGCTTGGTCTCTTCAGATGTACACAGTTTTAGTAGTGTCAACAAATATATTCGTTGATGGATCCGATTTGAATTATACCCATCTAACTATACAATATAATATTTGGACTTTTACCAAACACTGTTTAATTAGTTAACAAAATAATTCTGTCGTATATTCCCTCAAATATGCATCTACCATTTAAATAACAATGTTTATTTATTTCTTCCTCAGCTTCTATGATGAGTGCAAGAGGCGATACAACATCAAATTGTGGAAGACATTCACAGACTGCTTTAACTGCTTACCAGTGGCCGCCATCGGTGAGTTTTAACCCTTATTACTTTTATTACCTACCTTGACTGCAATTGTGATTTTCTTCGACAACTCTGAAAGCTGCTCGCTTTCGATGTGTTTCCCTCCACGCCGTTTCACAGTAACCGTCTCGCATTTAAGGATGATATAAAATGAAATCGTATATTTATTTTGGCTTCGCATCGCAAATACATAGAATTGAAAGTTTTAACCCTTTGAGGTTTTTTTTTGGTTTGGTTTTATTTATGACAGTAAAAAACAGTTCATTATTTAGCTACTAGGTTACATACCCGTCTTTGTTCCCAATTATATTGTACCCGTTAACGACTATTTGACCTTGGACTGACTTAAAATTGCAAACGCAGTTTAATTTGTTTTTGTGGATGTCGGGTAAGTTTTGAATAATTGTAATCTACACGTGTAACCGACATTAGAAAGATCTCCCGGTCAAAGGGATGCAGGTTTCGTAGATTTATGTTGTAATTAAACGTATCATTCAAAGTGTATTATCACCTTAAAAGACACGTGTAGCAGCTGTTGGGAGTGGAAAGCATATATAGCTGTATGAAATGTGAAAAGGATGAAGAAAAAAACACCTATTCATCTATGCTGCCAATGTTCTTCCTTGGTGGAAAGAGGACTCAGATATCTAGAAACCAGGATATATCTACAAACATTCAATGACAACCATGGTGAATTTCATCAAGTGTACTCGGCTACTGTAAAATGAATAAGGGGAAACAGGAGGTAGCACAGCGGGTTTATTAAGCTTGCTAGTAATGTAGAGATAAGCAATTTATTTGTGTAGATTTGATTTATATATTACTCAAAGCTCATCTCCGTTACTCTGTCGCAATAGGCGATCGATTTGGCACTCGGTCAGTTTTAGATCGATTGCCAACAACTAGTGACAACTGCGCGTATGAAGTAATAACAGGTACTCTACCGATCGATCCATTTCATTCACAAGGTAACCAGCCGACCAACCAATCATTGCGACATGTTCCTCGCTTAGTAACAGCCGATTATTAGCGATCGCTGCAAAACAGCTAGCGACTCGAATGTACCCGTTTCAATATTATTAATCGATGCAAAATAAGTAATGATTGTGGTTAGTCATCAGCGAACACTTGTGTATACCTCTTTTTACATTTTCCAATACGGATATAAGCTTTTTTAATATTTAACTCTGGTTGACTGAAACTATTCAATGCGGATAGGATGTTCACCTCAGAATCCTGTTTGCTTGTGTGTATGGATGGTGTAACAACGACTTTTCTCTAAAAGGTATGCTGATGCTGTTTCAAAAGTATTAGAAAGCGACCAATAAAATTCCGTAGCTAATAGTTTTTTTAATACTTTACCAATGTAACGTAATTGTACCATTTTTCTCGTTTGGTTTGGTGTTTGTCGGGGCTGTTCGATGATTGTCTGTAACGAAGGGGGTTGCATAGTTAAATTGGAAATTTATTTTTAAAAATTACAATGAAAATTAACCTCCTAATTGACGTTATTATTTCACCACTTTCGATTGTGTTGATAATCATAATGAATTCAAACAATTTTGCTTCTTTTATAAACATCTTCTAATTTTACTAATATTGATGGCCTATATCACGTTTTAGCTGATTTTAATAATTTTTCAGGAGGATATAAAAATAATTGATTTTTACGTGAATGAAATAGCGGAGTTCTATATTTTGCGGTGTAGGTACTTGGCCCAATTGCGATGTAAAGAATGTGATGTTTATACGGGATATATAAATAGCGAAACGAAATTACACAATTGAGTCATTTTCTACCAACGTTGGAATTAGTAATCACACGTTTGCTGTAGGACGTATTAATTAAACCTGTAAGCTGAAAAGTGGAAGCGAGAAACGAAATACCAAAAGCTCAATCAATTCCTTTATTCTAACCTATTCTAAATTTCAATATTGGCTTATAAGGTTACATATATATAATAATATAGTGCCGTTTTCGTGAGAAAATCACCTCAACGGCGCTATATACCGGTCGATTAAACTCCAACCTCCTTCCCATCCACAGAGCACGTGTTTCAAGTCCTAACAAATCAGTGCCCCCCTGGTGTACCGTTCTCACCACGAAATAAGTGCTCCTGGCTGGGGTGGTACAATCGTATCGTAATATTTTTCTAAACTGATTATTATTATCTACCAACTACTTTCATTCACTAATGTCATTTCGATACATTTTCAAATGGAATGAAATAGTCAAATAATCATAGGTTTTATCTGTACGGCTTTGTACTCAATTGACTGTTAATTAGGACGCACCATCGTTGTTGATAAAAACAAAATCAAACTACAAATAAGTTGCTACCACTAAAACACCAATAAAATATAATTGACTTGTTTTTTCTTCTTGTTCTATTGACATAGCTCGAGTAGCCAAAATGATTATCGTTATTAGATTATTGTTAGGATAACACCACCTCACGTACATCTACAACAACTAGATGTATTGATCGAGGTCTGTGAATAATAATTCTCGATAACATTATGTAATATTGATTCTCCGTTGTTCATGAAAAATCATATGATTACACGATCAAACCGCTATCCCAGCTTAGAACAAACAACTGTGAATGTGTATTTATAAATAGCCGGGTTATGATAGGGAACTGAACTCCCAACCTACCGCATATTCTCCAAAGATGTAGGTATAATGTTATGTTACGATAAAATACCGAAAATTTGTCAAATTTGAATTTGCCGGTAAATGTAGCATTACAAGCAATTACCGAAATGGTTGCGTAAAAGCCCAAAATGAAAGCGTTTAAAGTTATTTTCCCAACCTAGCCTAACCTTTAACTTATTTTGTATGTGACTCAATGCCGGAGCCAGCGAGACTATATCCTCGGTATCCTCGATTTGGGGTATGTTGTGAAGCTGAAAGAAGTGGGATGGGGAAGGAAATGGGAAAATGTACGGTTTGGGCAGTACCTGGCTATTCACTTCTGGTCACTAAACACGTTTAATGCCATTTCAAGCGACGTTTCTATTCCGACTGGTGGTCTTTCACCAGGGCGACATTCAAATACGGTATATATGATTTTTGTTTAAATTTTACGGGATACATTTAATTTATTTGCTCCGCAGGGTTTACCCAGTATTGACCAAAATAGAGGTCTAAAAATCCGAAATGGTTAGGTTAGGTTCTTTAAAAAAGTTTGCCAACGCATCCATTTCGGATTTTCACGCAACTATTTCGCTTAATGCCATGATTTACCTGCAAAACCGACTAAGCTTTACCAAACTTCGGGATTTTACTGTAACACAATATATATACGCCACGTAACAGAGATTTACCACTTAAATATGTGAAGCAGTAAGGTGTCTACGTACAGATAACACGATGTATACGATCTGCCATTCCCTAGAATGTTGATAGCGGTAAAGCCACCATCTCCACCAGCTAGTACGTACATTCCCCTCCACGCTCGCCTCATTCACAGAGTGAATTTTAAGCGCGATACCATTTTTCCATCCCGATTTTGTACATAAATTTCCCTCTCAGTTTTAAAGCCACATTTACAAAGGTAGTTTTAGCGCCTTGTTTTTTTCGCGTCATGATTCTGTACAGAATCTGGCAGGAGCAAGGAAGTTTTATCAACCCGTGTTCGCACCCCCGTGAATTAATTGATCAGGATATCTAAAATAATATTGGATGGTCCTTTTGTGAATGAGGCTCGACAGGTTTTAAGAGTGCAAAAAGTAGATTCTAGGGATCAACTTGCTGAGGTAATAGAGAAATTTTAAATAATAATATTTGGGTAGTTTATATTATTCCGAAATTTCTGCAGAACTATTTTCCCACCTCTCCGACCAAGCCCAAATGGTCGGTTGGCTAACTCGGCCCATGAAAAGTTACTTGACAACATTTTTGCGGAAAACAACTATTCAAGATAACAGAGAAACTCCCCCATCCATTCTGCTCTACGGTTTCCAAATGAAAGAGTTGAAAGCCGACAAAGCCAGCGGGCCTGACGGAATTCCTGCCCCGGTCCTTGAGAGGTGTTTTGCAGAGTTTACCCCAGTGCTATAAAAATTATTCAAAATATCACTCAATAGTGGAAAGGTGCCAGATCAAGAAGACGATTGTCCATCCAATCCCCAAGAAGGGGATCGCTCCGATCTGTCCAACTACCGCCCCATAGCCATCACCTCTATATTCTCAAAGGTATTGTAAAGGGTAGTTAAAAACAAGCTGCACACACAACTCGAGAATAATAATAATAAAAAATTCAATAACCTTAAAACAATGAAAATCCTTTACTTAGCTTCTTACTTCTGCAGCTCACTAGAATACGCGTTACAAGTATGGAACCCGCAATACAAAACATATATGTACACAACTTGGAACGTGTTCAAAATCGCTTTTTACGATACCTAAATCGCTTTCTACGATACCTAAATTTTCGTAGTTACCGTCCCCATGTAAATAACCAAGAATCGGCCGCGTTTTTTTATATGTTGTCGTCGGAAGATCGAAGAATCTCGGCCGATGTACTCTTTCTGTAGAAAATTACTAGACCACCGCAGATTGCCTGGAACTCCTGCAACGGATCCAACTACGAGTTCCCAATAGATCTGACCAAATTCTCAGCCTTCCTCGATGCAACACTAATTCTAAGCAAAACTCCTTCATCTATCAGGCATCGCACATTTTTAACACGCACTACTCACAATTTGGCACTTTTAACTTTGCACCACACTCCATAAAATCACACCGGCGATCTATCTACCCTTTGTAGCCTACCTACTCTTCTCATACTACCACCATTCTATTAACTTAACTAACTAACTAACTAATCACGCCGTTTCCCCGAAGGGGTAGGCAGAGAGGACGGACCGCCAGACAACTCGATCTTGGCATACACTTCTTGCTTCATTCACTTTCATACAACGTCTCATACATTCTCTTCTGTTATTCCGACTTCTGACATGGCCCGACTCACTGCCATACATCAGAGTTGGTATCAGCACTCCATTGTGGACTGCTAGCTTCGCTTCTTTCGACAACTTTTTGTTTGCGCCAACAGCGTTCAGTCCTCCATTAATGGAGTTTCCTGCATTCACCCTTCTTTCAATATCCCTATCAGTCTTTCCATCTCTCGTGAACATACTTCCCAAATACACAAACTCATCTACCTGCTCCAAGTATTCATCATTCACAACTATATTGCACACTGTTTTCGTACTCTCTCTTTCAAACACCATGACTTTAGACTTACTTACATTCATCATTAGCTCATTCTTCATACATACTTCGTTCATCCTAGATACGAGGGACTGTAGATCTTCCATACTGTTAGCAATCAGCACCGCATCATCAGCATACAACAGGCAACATACTTGCAGACTACTCATTTTTGCGCCTTACTTACATTAACTTTCTTCCTTTAAATATATATATAAGGTAGATCAACATAGGTCATTCAAATCTTACTAGATCAACATACTACGAGAAGAGTTGATTATATATATTTTATTATTATATATACATATACTTTTTTTCTTGTTCTTTTATTAATATGAAATCACCCATACGTATCAATTAGATCGACCTCCATTAAAATAATATATGCCTTTCGCCTCATAAAATAACCCAATTGGGGATGCCATAGTCTCACTGGCTCGAGGCGGTTGGGAGCAGTTGGGATACTTGTGCGGTACTCGCATAAAAAATCATTTAAAATTCTACATCCCAGCTGTATCCACTACTTACTATACTAATGGCTTTAAAGGCGAAACGATTGCTATGCCCAAAAATGATTTTATAACAATATGTTGTTGTCTTTAATTTTAGTTGATAAAAAGGGATATTCGTTCTTTTCCATTTATGTACGAGTACCTCCAATCTTTTCCATCTGTATTAATCCAATATCTCTATATAGTATCCTATACCTGGCTAGAGACAAGAGGATTGATGACAGGGACAAAATGAAGGACAAATAATCAAGAGGGGTGAGCGTCGAGGACCACTGACGCACGCCGCGAGAGAGAACTGCGCACAAAAATAATTATTGTAAACAGTTTAATGTCCCTTACCTGCTCTGCTTCTGCCCGGGAAACGTTTTGTTTCTAGAAAGTACTACAGCCGAATAATATTATTATGTAAACTACCGCCGGATTAGCGCATTAGCATAATCGAAATATCCGCTTCCGAAACATTTTCGTAATAGAAAAGGTTACAAATTAGTACTAGGAAACTAATTTGGATGTTGAAAAAGACTCGCCGAAAATTTTACTTCTCCAAAAAAACCTGCTTCCATTTTCTGATTCGATTGCATTTGCAATTTTAATTTTTACAATCTATATTTGTTCAAAATATTGTTAATACTAAGGCCTAGTTGTTTGAATCGCTGTCACCACAGTGGCGGCTCGTGACTTTTGAGTGAGCTAGAGTGCTAAATTTGAAAAATACGACGTTATTGATGTTGTTGATGCCGAAATATTTTTTTTTTCAAATATTATTTTTTTGTATGGATTATGATTTAGATGGTAGGTAAGGCGGTGCCCCACCTACCATTTAAACCTCCATACAAAAAAAAATAACTTTCACTTTCCTTGCAAACTGACACTGATCAAGAACAGTTGTTTTCTATCGTTTTTTTTATTTATTTTTAAATCGTATTTTTATCGAAATTCACTTGTGAGTCCTGCGACTGTTCAATGCCATGGCTAAAAGAAATGACTTGTGTCATGGTACATCATATTCCCTTAACTAATTTACTAAATTTAGATTTTTTAAAGCGTAGTAATACGTACAGCAAAATCTTTATCCTTCAGTTATTTTCTCGCGGTTAATCTTTTTTTAGAAGGGGAAAAGAGTAAATAAAAGTTAAGTGAAAGGTAGAAGGAAGATAAGTAAGGAGATTATAAAATATTTTTTATACGGTTAGAATAGGGTTCGCCCACGCCGGATGATTTTATGAAGAAAGTATCGAGTCCACATTTACATTTTAAAAAGATGGTAAGACAATAATAAATATCAAGTGCCTGTTCAAAAGGCTTAAGATAATAAATTCTGATAGAAACAGCGAGAGATTAAAATCAATGTTTTTTTTAAAATATTAAATTAACAAAGGAGGCCCCGAGATTTCCCTCGGGCCTATGCCATCTTACGACGGTCCTTTGAAGGTTTACAGAGGTAGGACTAAACTCGAGTATTAAAGAGACCGATGTGGCATAGGAGGGAGGGAACACTATTGCCGACAAGTTTAGTAATTCTATAGCTGGACTGTTGAAAGAATTAGCCGTAGTATAAACCAGTGCTCCGCAACCGGTGTGCCGTGGCACACTGGTGTGCCGTGAGCCGAATACAGGTGTGCCGCGGTCAAATGCAATGTACGAAAATTTATGGTAAAATTCAATTTAATACCTATATATTTTAGCTTTTGGTGTGCCGCGGAATTCTAGGAAGAATTTTGGTGTGCCGTAGATGAGAAAAGGTTGCGGAGCACTGGTATAAACGACCCTTTATCGGGTAGAAGTTTGGGCTCGCGTTCAGCTTGTCTCTTTGCTGGTCACCTGTGTCAAATAATTCAATGACCCTAGTTCTTCAATGGTTCCAGAGTGGTAGATGCTATCAGTATCGTCCTGGTGAAAGACACCATTAAGAATCGAAACGTTCCCTGAAATGGCATTAGCCATGTTAAGTGACCACATCCGAATATACAGGTTCTTTCAAAACTTTTCTCTTCATCTCCTTCCCCTCCCGACATCTTTAAGTTTCAAAACATACCCCAAACAGGGAACGCCATGGTCCCAATAGCTTCGGGCAATTGGACTCTTGTGTGGTGATCGCATAAACAATACTCAATTTTACAACTAGAAAACAAAAGTTGGCAAATCCACAGTCGATCTGTTAAAAACGAAAACGACCCATTCTTATATGGTAAATGTCAACCATGTGCAAATGTTAGGCATGTGTTTGGCGTGTCTCCTGCCTGTACCTCTGTACCCACGTCTCTATATGTGCGGAGGAATAAGTACAATGACAATGTTGTAAAGTTTGTCAAAGCGTCAAGATAGGGAAATCTATCAAAAGCCTCATTATTACCAAATAAAATTACAAATGTTGACAGGTTAGAGCTATATAAGAAAATAGTCAAAGAATTTCTTACTGCCAACTCGTGCGTTCAAATTGTTTCATTTCCCTACGGTCACAAATCAAAACATTGACATTACACTTTTCCAAAACATTTCCTCACAAACAAAGAGTCGACTTGTTATTGATCGATCCTTTCAGCATTCAGAATTTCCTCGGCAATAAATAAACAGCCTGTCACAGGGTTCACATTATCGCTTTAGAAGTGGCGCCCTGCAGCACGTTCGACTTTAACGAATCAATAAAATTGGTTCGAAGCTCTGCTGAAATGTAGTCACTATTTATAAACCTGCCAATAGCTTATGGGAACTTCTCCGAATCCCCCTGAAAATACATACAAGATTGTATTCAACTAGATATATTTGCGAATTAATATTAGTGAAGGCAGGTCAGATATCGGCTTTAGGTACATACTGTCTGTGTATGGGAATTATATTAACGGATTGCAAATTTCTCCAGTGATCGCGCTGTATGCGTAGGCATTCGGAAACTAGTTGAATATTAAGTATTTGTTATCGTAAGCTACAAAGGTAACTGTTTATTATCATAATGGTATTTGGATGGTTTGTACAGCGCCGTTATTGTGAAAAATCACTTCAGGGTAAGAGACATTCATTCCATATACATAAGCATATACTCGTAAGCACTGCCCACCTTACCTTATTCACATAGAAAATCAATCTATACTTTAAAAAATACGCGCGAAGACGAATCACATCCCTCGCCCTACTATACATATTCAAATGTTGACGGTATTCTACACTATAATGTACATGTATGAACAATGCGCATGCAAGGGAAGACTCGTTTATGTTAGTGTCGCAATACAAATGTAGCAACCAGTTCCATCTATTGGTATATCTATTGATTAGTACAACTTTACTGACGAAATAGTTATCATATTATGTTGGCTTTCTTTCATGCAATTGCGCGGTTGTAAAGAATATTGAAATTATATATCCAGTAATTGGCTTGTAGTATACATAAATGAAGCGGTTTTGGCAGGTAATCCCAACAAATATCAGCTGAAGTCAGAAGCTTAGCCGTTCTTAGCAAAAATTTGCCACGTCCATTGTAACTTTTTCTAAATCAAATAATTCAATGTTTTTCCTACTGATTACTCCGATTTACCGCGCACGCCACACTACTCGAGGGCGCTGTACAATTTTTTTTGTCAATGCTCTATCTTATCATTAACTATAGACAATCTGTTATTACAACTTATGTCTAGCAAATCCATTCACCAGTACATTGATCCGTAATACCAAACTATATGTACAATGCATTTGACCAATGAACTTGATGTCTCGTTAAAATATACATATTATTAATTTTATGTACAGGCAGATAATATTATACAGGACCATACTTACCTGGCAGGTCACTTGAGATAAACACTGTTTATTAGCGAAATTTATATACGCTTCTGCACGCAGAGAACATAATATTGGAAAACACGCGTTATTGAAGATACTATTTAATCGTGGTATTTATTTTAATAAATATTTATGTTCTTGCTCGATTTTAGGAAATAAAAAGCATATGTTATGATTGGTGGTGCAGCTCAAAGATTTGATTAGAACTTATATTCCTAAATATGATTCGTCCCTCGATAGGAGACAGATTTAAGTGTGGGGCTTCGAATAATGTTATTACAATAAGTTAAGTGTCATTAGGATATATAGGCAATACAAGAGTGGTACTCGCAGGTAGATAAGTCTGAAAGGTAAGTATTTAGTTTGAAACGAAATTCTGTTAGATTTGTTATGCATATGCATCTTAGTTGCGGGGGAGTTTATTCCAAGTCTTAGGCTCGAAAGCGCGATCTCCAAACTTAGTATTTGGCTTGCGTTTAGGTTGCATCAGCCTCCCGATAGCCGGACGATGATGCTGATCCAAGAGTTGCCTGTCTTACAGCCGTTCTCCCCAACTTTTCGAATGATCAATCTGAGCCACCGATCAGCCAAGTTTTTTGTTAAGTATTCGCTCTATTTGACTGTCTCCAAACATTTTTTATCTTTAAACTTCCTAAATTGTCTATGAAGGACTCGCCCACTTCTATGCAAAATATAATTGTACCCCCACACGTTCATAGTCAATAAAATGACATCAAACTAAAAACTTTCAATGTTAAATTAACATAGACGAGTTAATTGTCTATTTATTATGAATACATATTATTTGTCTTAAATATTGTAATACAAACACCAACATTTTATGTTTAAAAACGTATATGTTAAAAATAAAGTGTTAGCTTGACTTTTACTAAAATACCGCGAAAACGGAAGTAAACTTTTTTGACGTTTGTCTTTCGTGCGTTCTTTCAATTTTCAATCAATAATTGTCAATAATATTTTCATCGTCGCTGTCTTCATATTCGCTGTCCATACCCGCTATTGGTATTACATTAAAAATATCTTCATTTTCGCTCTCCATATTCAAAATTGTCAATACACAATAGATACAAAAAATAGTTCGCGAAACGAATGACGTTTGACCATAGATATTTATGACATTTGACGTTTACGCTGTCATTTGACACTCTGTTGACACTTTTTATAACTAGTCTTTTACTGAGGAGAACTTTAATCCACAAAAATCGATAACTTATGATGATCGTAAGTTTGACTGAGAATTTCGTTGGGAAAGGCGAATTTGTGCATTTGAACAGTGCTGAGGCAAAATTTCGGCTCAGCAGTTGCTCAGTAAGGTTGGGAAGAACGGCCGTTAGACTAGTGTTTTCCGGAACGTATAGTTCGGAGATGTAAGGTGGGACCATTTCATTGGCGGATTTAAACACCATCCAAGACAATTTGTACTGTATTCTTTCGGGGAACTTGAGCCTGTGAAGGTTACGGAGTTGTTGGTATTTGATATCTGTCTAAGTTCCTACTCAAAGGATTCTATCGGGAGCAAGAAAGTAGTGTTTTTTTACGTGCAAAACTTTGTGGTCGTAATTTAATAACCTTTTTTATTATTATTTATTATTCTACATCTACCAAAACAAAGTGCAATGCTTATCGACCACTTTCTAATATTTGAAATTTAAATAATAACGTGCTATAGTTTCACACCCTGTGTATATAAAAAAAACAATGCGGATGGTAGAAGAATAAGTCATGGATTATATTCTGATCTCGTCACTAAAACCATGTTTCAATTCTGAATGACGGTCTTCTTCACCAGGGCGATTCTTTAAGTATTTTCACTCAATCTATAGGATGTGACGCCCTCTCTCGTTGCTTGTGGAATTTCAAACGTTGACAAACAACCTTTCATAAGTTTTCGCGTGCCGTAGATCCACTGGGTTTGGCAATTGGAATTGTTTACTGTGTTACGTCACTCATTGCGGTGTGGTGGAAGCAATAGAGAGACGGAACCGAGGATGAACGAAAGCTGAACCTGAATGAATGTGGCGTACTTAAATTTATACTTGAGTTCCGTAATTTAACATTTTAGAAAATGTAAAATTATTTTACATTCGAAATCATGTCAACCTTCGCATTGGCTGTAAAGTCGTAATTGATGACGTAATTCAGGATTATTTCTGGAAGCCGGTTCCAGCGGCATTATGTCGTGGAAATTTATCCGAATCGCTCGCGTCACATCCAACTGAAATGGACATTCGTCATTCCCCGTTCTCTCAACCAACATCCACATCGCATTCCCAACCATTCAATATTATTGGACGTAAATTATTTCGTATGCTATTTACTTTGTTTCTACCCAAGAGTCCCAACGGTCTGGAGTCAGTGAGACTATGGCATCCTCAATTAGGATCAGTTGTAGGGCTGAAGGTATCGAGGAGAAGAAGATGGGGAGGCACCTGGCTATTCACTAAACACGGCTAAAGCCATTTCAAGCAACGTTTCGATTCTGAATGGTGGTCTTTCACCAGGGCGATACTGACAGTATCTACGACTCTGGGAATACATAGCCCGGAGCAATAGAATAAACTGGGTATTCAAATATGATCAGTAAACCACAGCTAAAGTCATCTTAAGTAACTTTGCAATTCTGATAAGATATAAATAATACTGTCCAGCTGCTGAGAGCTCCTCTGTAACGTCTCTTTCTGGTACCTTGCTTTATGAAAAAAAGGGGAAAGGTTTCAACCGTAGCTATAAGCGATGTGCCCCTACGAGAATCTTCCTCTCAGGGCAATTATGTGACCAAGAGCTAATCATGAAATAATTGAATTCAGATTTTAGTATTCATATCTCTCACAGAACAAATAATACATAGAGATGCCCTAACACGTAAGGGGAGAAACCAAAATAAGAAGGGCGAGGTAGGCGTGCTACCATTTTAAATAAAACGGCAACTAAGTAAAATGGTTCAGCTTGTTTATGAAAACTGAATATTTAGAATATAAGAGTATTTAGTTTGACCATTTTTATAAATGTTTTGTAATTTTTTCCTGCAGTCAAAATCACGCGAAACAAGCGTGGATGGCAGAGATCTAAGATAGTGCCAAAAAGGATGTCACGTGACCTTTGCCTCCAGCCATCGAAATCGTACTTAGGGCAAGTCTATCAATTCTGACGTCTGTGATATCTCCGAATATAGTTGTATAAGCAACCGTGTTGCGCTTCCTTCTCATTTTTAAGAAAACATTTCGGAAAGCCTCGCTTCGTCCATCACCGGTGGTCATTTTGTCAGATACCCCGATTGTTTACCCTTATGATACTATTAAGTAATAGTATTGAATAATTTTATCCGATGTATTTGGCAGAATATGAAGGCAAACAACAGTTTTTGTAAAATCGACGGTGCCCGTCACTGGCCGGTCACAAACTTCCCGAAGATCGATTGTGGCAAATAGTTTCACACTCGTAAAACGGAAATTGCTTTTAGGGTCTATTTCCACTCCGAGTGCGCTCATGTCTCCGATCCTTCACTTTCGTATCAGAAGTGCAATTAGATAGATTTATATTATTATTGAATTTTGAAAAAGCTTAGAGGGCATTTATTTATTGAATAAGTGTGATGTCGATTTGATGTCTTTATAATATTAGTTATATGTGCTATCAATTGGGATGACGGAATATTAGTCAAAATACTGTAATTAACACAATGTACGTATGCTTCTCCAGTAAAATGTGATAAAGAAGAGACATCGGACATTTCCTTCTCGCTCTCACGCCGTTCTCTTTTATACTAGACGTCAGTCAGTCGCACTGTTGACAATGTCATAACCCACTTTTACTAAATTCTACGTGAGTGTTGTAAAAGCTCTTCTTATTATTAAATAATGTTATTTGACGGAATATAGAAATAACTATTGCCCGTGACCTTTGTGTGAGCTAGAGTGCTAAGATTGAAAAATACGATTTTATTGATGTTGTTTTTGCTGAAAATGTTTTTTTTTCAGCTAAAACAACATCAATAACATCGTATTTTTCAATCTTAGCAATCTTAGCTCACTCAAAAGTCACGAGCCGCCACTGAATTTGCCCATTTCCACCACAAGCGCCGTTGACGTTAAAATTGTTTTCAGAATACCGCGAACACCGGACATTTCGATAAAATTACAGGAAAAGTCAGAAAAACACATGTAACACTTATGTAGTACATTAACTTTAATAGTTGACAATAAAATGTTTGTGATAAGTGATAACATAACACTGCCAATACCATATATAATCGTAAATATACATTTTATAAATTAGGTACTTGTTAGAATACAGTTTATTATAAGCCAACCTAACATAATGTTGTATAATTGTATATAATTAGTAGTAACACAATTTATTATTGTCAGAAAAGTGATGCTATCAATTTCGTTTGGGTATTTATTAAAAATTCTTTCGACATTTCGATCGGTCCAAAAAATTGATTTTAAAGTTTTTCGACGTATTAAAATAACATAAATAAATTTTTGAAAGAATTTTACTACCATCATTATACCCGGAAAAAGATGCTTTTGCAATGATGTTGGTTGGACTTGGCTAACAGAGGATTGAACCCGCGACGCCTGGGTGTAAACCCAACCCATTTGTTCACTCGGCTACTAACCGGTCATTCCATTGAATATTGGTAGGTAGATTTATTTAATTTCAGTATATCCGGTTACAATGACGTGCATTATCGTATCGTGTTATAAATGCACACGGCCACATTGATCTGATCCGTACGTGCCAAATAAGTAACATAATATCAGACGGTTGCATCTTCAATCTCGTATTACACATAAACTCGGCCTGCGGTTCAACGGCTCCCAGTCCCAGCACCGTACCGGTTCCGATAGCACAACATAATCTCATTCAGTAAAACATTGTGCAGCGAGGATTTATTGAACCGGACGCTCGAGATGGGATAAGTAGCACTGCTGCCGGCTCACATCATTCTGTTGACTGTTGATTGAAGAGTGGGGTGTTTTGCAGCACTCGGTGGAATGGAACACTCGGTAACTTGATTTCAGTTGAAGACACCGAGTGTACTTATGATGCTCTATCGAGTGTTTATTTCAGATTGTTTCCTAATGTCATGTATGAGGATCAATAATATTACGTAACGGTGATCATGAAATCTGCACCAGTTCTTTTGGTTCAATAAATGAGAATGGAATTCTGTGCTTTTGATGAATTGAATTTTGATGAATGAATTAGGTGCTTGCAGTCGAAAGATGCGCTATTAAATGCATGCCAAATGCCACGTTCACAAGTTCACGTTCAAAAGTCCCAGCTACACGAATCCAATGGGACTATGGCATCCTCAATGCAATAGTGTGTTTTCACAATACGGATACCGTTAAAAAAGTGTGGAAGATTTAAAATTAATATTTCTGATTCTGATAATCGCACTAAAAATGTATTGTTTTAATATTTTCATTCATAATTATTGATAAATGAATTAAAAATTGCTTTGTATATATTAATAAAGTGGTGAATACACAGTAATTTTTTAATTCATTTATAAATTATACATAATAATGGATTTTAAAAACGATTTAAAAACGGTTCGAACTGACTTCAACGTCATTATGATGTACATAACGCTACTGACCGGTAAGACAATTGTCACCGACGTTAGCCGGCATGACGTCTCAACGCCATATTCACAAACAAAAACGAACATTTCGTTTTGGCGGCTTATTAAAAATGGAACTTTTTAAAACATTATAGTAAATTTATTCTTAAACATGAAAATATCATCTTTATTTAATTTTTTTTCTTAATTTTTGTAGACAATGAAATATAACAGTGTAAATACCCCATTAGGATTCCATTATTCCATCCTCAATGTTGTGAAGTTGAAGGTGTGAGGAGGGAAATATAAAAGTTGGGAAGTAAATTAAGTAAGTAACTTATTAAATTCTTATAGTCAACAACTCTGCTGTAGAATGATTTGCTTACTTTTGTGTTTCCTACACCCCCGAAGATGTGTAGAGTTTATATAAAATGGACTTTAACTTTCTGCAAGGAAAACGGTTTCAAATCTATTTACTAATCAAAATATTTAAATATTCATGAATTAATTACCTTGTTCTACGATCAAATCGCTGTTGGAAATAGCCCTCGAGGGAGGAAAGTGAGGAAAGGAAACCAAGATGGCAAATCGTATTTCAAAAACTTCCACTTTGCTTGATTATCTCCAACTATTATATTATATTATATAGTATAGTATAATACCACTGCGCTTAGAGATCTTCTTTATACTGCCGACTTGCTGCTTTCTGTACTTTGTGTTAATATTTAAATATTCATGAATTAATTACCTTGTTCTACGATCAAATCGCTGTTGGAAATAGCCCTCGAGGGAGGAAAGTGAGGAAAGGAAACCAAGATGGCAAATCGTATTTCAAAAACTTCCACTTTGCTTGATTATCTCCAACTATTATATTATATAGTATAGTATAGTATAATACCACTGCGCTTAGAGATCTTCTTTATACTGCCGACTTGCTGCTTTCTGTACTTTGTGTTAATATTTAAATATTCATGAATTAATTACCTTGTTCTACGATCAAATCGCTGTTGGAAATAGCCCTCGAGGGAGGAAAGTGAGGAAAGGAAACCAAGATGGCAAATCGTATTTCAAAAACTTCCACTTTGCTTGATTATCTCCAACTATTATATTATATAGTATAGTATAATACCACTGCGCTTAGAGATCTTCTTTATACTGCCGACTTGCTGCTTTCTGTACTTTGTGTTAATATTTAAATATTCATGAATTAATTACCTTGTTC
>JAHDVE020005602.1:0-48008 GCA_022606495.2 Halesus radiatus
ACAATTTGTTGAATGTGAGCAGTGAAACTTAGTTTCTCATCCATTATAATTCCGAGATCTCTCATTTCTGTAACTCTTTGTAAATTAATTTGATTTACTGAATAGTCAAAAAAGAGAGACGTTTTCTTTCTGGAAAAGGTTAGAGTTTTACATTTTTCAACATTTAGATATAAATTGTTTTATGAGCACCAGTTATTTAGCATGTCAATATTAAACTGAAGAATTTGACAGTGGTTTGAATCAGTTATTTCTCTATATAATTTAATATCATCGGCGAATAGCAAAACTTTGACACCTTTAAAGCTGTTGACTATGTCGTTTATAAAGACAAGAAATAAAACCGGACCAAGGTGACTACCTTGCGGTACGCCACTAGTAGCAGAAAACGATTTGGATATAAAAGATTTTATTTTAACAAACAAGGTTCTATCTGATAAGTAACTACTTAACCACTTTAAAATATTTCCTCCAATTCCCAGTACATGAAGTTTCCGGATCAGTACTTTGTGAGATACTTTATCAAAAGCCTTCGAGAAATCAGTGTATATACAGTCAACTTGTTTATTTTTTGCAAATGCCTCCAATATATAGTTTTGAAAAAGTAATAAATTTGTTGTAGTTGATCTACCTTTGATGAAGCCATGTTGTTGGTCATTTATTACTTCTATTAGTGTGGGATATATTTCATCCAGAACCAGAGATTCAAAGATTTTGGGTAATACAGATTGTATGCATATTGGCCGATAGTTTGAAATGTCAGTCTCGTCACCTTTTTTAAATATAGGGATAATAAAGCTGGATTTCCAGTAGATGGGAAAATATCCAGACGATAGGAGATGGTTAAATAGAATGCTCAGTGGCTTAGACAATACAGAGGAGCATTTTTTTAGGAAAATTGGCGGAATGGTGTCCGGGCCTGCAGATTTGTTTATATCTAGGGAACATAATTTCCTTTTAACAGATTCTTCCGTGATGAAGCAATTGGTTAAATGTGTGGTTTTTTTAAAAGTGTATGAGGGTATATTTTCTTCTGGTGTTTCATCATCATATACATTTTTGAAGAAATCTGAGAAAAGATTTGCAATATCTTGTGTACAGTTGGCGTATTTATCATCCATATGCATTTCTGGTGGATAGTCAGTACTGTCATTGTTTATTTTTTTAAGAAAATTCCAGAGATTGTTTGATTTTAAAGCTGTGTTCTCGATATAATTAATATGTGATTTGTAACAGATTTTAGAGAGTTCTTTGCATTTTTTTCTAGATTCACTGAAATTTGAATAGTCAATTTTTGAGTGAGTTTCTTTGAATTTTTTGTGAGTTTTTTTTTGTTGTAATGTGGCTATTAAATTTGATGAAAACCAAGTTGGATATTTATGGTTTTTAGGAATATATAGTGGTACATATGAGTTGATGGTGCTAGAAATTATTGAATATAAGTTTTCTAAAGACTTGTCAGTGTTCATGTCTGACAAAAAAGACCAGTTGACGTGAGAAAGATGGTAATTTATAGAATCAAAATCTGCTTTTTTATAGTTTAGAGTTTCTTCGACGGGTTTTGATTTGACATAACATACATTTAAATTAATATGAAGAGGGGGTGATGATTATCAACCGGTAAGATTGGATCATTACATTTTTCAATTTGCAAGTTAGAATAGTTAGATATAGCTAGATCTAGTAGACGATCGTTTGTGTTATATATAAAGTTATGCTGGAAAAGATTTAAAAAATTTGTCATATCTAAAATCTCACGTGCACGATCATTTTCACTTTCATTTACAATGAAACCACTATCACTAGAATTCCATTTTAGGTTAGGGAGGTTGTAATCCCCGAGAATAATAATTTTAGAGTTGGGGTATTTATAGAGTAAATGTTCTACATCTTCACTGTGACTTCGGTAGTTTTCGGCATCAGAGAGTGGTGGTGTGTACAAGGTTGCGATTATTATTTTTTCTACAGTGGTATCAATTTGTATGAATAGTTGTTCCAGTGTGTTGTTTTTAGTTTTGAGTTTTCTTGATGTTAGTTTTTTCTTTATTGCAATTAGTACTCCGCCGCCCCTTGTTTTAGAGCTGGATTTAGAGTTTCTGTCACGACGAAAGATTTTGTAGTTTTTTAATCCGAGTTCTGTTGATTTTATTTCCGAGTCGAGCCAGGTTTCCGTCAGCACATATACGTCATAATGATGTGAATATATGATAGATCGTAGTTCATCTAATTTTGTACGAAGTCCCCGAGCGTTCTGGTAGTATATCTTGAGTTTGCATCGTTTTTTGGTGGAATTTGCACAATTTTAGGATTTCCATATATAAAATCTTTTAATGTTACAGTTTGTAAAAACTTTTATGGACAATACAATTCTATAAAGCTGTTCAATTCCCTACCTAGTGACATCAGAAATACACAAAACAATACTACCTTTAAAACGAAGATCATTGATCTCCTCCAATAAACCTCTCAGCTTCTAAATTATTTTATGCCTATAAATTAGTATACTTTTGAAACAAACTATTAAATCTATTAATCTATTGGTCATCTAAATATCCTAGCTGAACAACCACTCCTGTAAATTGCCATCTCAACGCAGGTGTTTCACACCTAGTGAAATGGGCAATACGTCAGCCGATAACAAATGTTCATATACATGTAATCAATAAATAAATATTATTCAATTTTGTGTATCTAGGTGTTATGGTAGATTGTAACATGAAATGGGACGTACAAATTTTCAACCTCTGTAAGCGCCTTCGAGCCATCGTAGGAAGACTCTACAAAGTTAAATTTTATGTGCCTATGAAAACTATGAAAATAATTTATTTGTCTCCAGCTGAATCGACCCTAAGGTATGGTATAACTTCTTGGGGACACTTGTGTAAGACCAACATGCTAAACAATAAAAATAAATAATGGAAATAGAACAAAAAGCAATATATAACATACGAAATGAGAATTTTAAAAATCATTTTATAACATTTCTAATAGCACCATAATGTAAAAAAAAAAAAAACATAATACAGGATATGGAAAGAGAAGAAAAAATAAAGCAAGTTACGTATGCTTGATGATCTAACACTATCGATTATCTTTACAGCCGCCTTATTAAACATGTAGCTAACTTCATCTTCAAAAGGTTAATTTCTTTTTAAATACTTGTATTGGAAAATCACGGCAGGTCTAGCGGAAGTTGTGAGTGTTCTCCATTGATCTCCATTGCCTATAATTTGACCCATATTATTGTTTTAATATTTTATAATTATCCACGAAACTCGTCAAATATTTTTTGTTGTATTCATCAAAAGTAATAAAATTTGGTTGAAGTAGTGTTTTCAATTGTTAATAAATATTATAAGTATTAATAACAACCCAGTGTTGTGTCTTCACTGCAACGTACAGGCAAATCATTTTAAAAAGATTCTGGTTTCTGTATTGGTGTATTATATCGTGAAATGATTGCGGGGTAAGGGGGAATTGTAGGCGCGTGTTCCAAGCTAGTTTTAACCAGTTTGAATTACTATCAGTGTCCACAAATACATTCAAATATACAGTATTTAAAATGATTTGCCTGATGTTACTTGCCTTTCAAAGGCGACGTAAATTGATTTATAATAACGATTTTAAAACTTTTTTCCACTCTTTATTGAAAGCATTGAGAGGAACGCGTGCGATCAACATTGGAGGGTGGTGAACCTAGCGTGGGGTAGTGGGAGGGGTGTTCTGACTACGACTACTGCAGCAGTGTTAGTGTTCTTCGCCATCGCAAGCCAGCAAACATTCTACCTAGAATATGTCGCTTTCTAAATTCGGATTTTGACGCAAATGAAACTGTTTTCAGCAGTAATTAAAATTTTATTGTATACTTCATCATATTCCTGAGGTAGGATGAGGGACATTTTTTTCAAAAATAGCAAAAATTTTGTCACAAATATTTGCCAAAGTTACCTACTAAAAACGTGTATAAATTATCATCTTTTGTGGCTTATATTTTCTAAATTAAAACAAAACAAAATAAAAAATACTTCTCATCCTTACTAGATATTTGCTATACCTTTTGATTAAAAAAATATCGTTTACTTTGGGTTGGTATTTGGCCTCTAATCCAAAATTAAGTTTTGTATGAAAAAAAGTAAAAAAAAAATTATAATACATTCAAATATACGGTATTTAAAATGATTTGCCTGATTTCACTTGCCTTTCAAAGGCGACGTAAATTGATTTATAATAACCATTTTAAAACTTTTTTCCACTCTTTATTGAAAGCATTGAGAGGAACGCAAGAACGAAAAAGTCTCTTAAAAGGTAGAAAAAAGTTTTGAATCGTTTTGATAAATCATTTTAATGGAATTCCACCACAAATTATCGTTATCAAAAATAGCGATATAAATAGATTTTAAATATATACAACAACAAAAATTCTTCCGGTGATTTCTCCCACCTGAGGTTGATTGCATCCTGCAGGAGAAACCACCAGGGGATTAATATTTTAAATTCCCCAAAGTTTGGCATTCTGTTTCAGTAGTTAGCTAGCATGCATCAAAATGACCGCAAGTAGAGGTAGATAAGTAATACAACCCGAGTGGCATGTCTTCTAACATATCCCTCTCTAACTTTAATATTATACTGATACACTGTTTGCGGTTTATGTGGTTTCTACTAATTTATTGTTAGACAATATGATCCTGGTACCGAATTCTTCAACGCACGACTTTAAACCGTTTTTTTATTGATATGATTAATAAGAAGAACTTTGTTTACACCACTGTTTTTAATATATAAACATCTACATATTTCGGAAGCGAAGCTTCCCTCATCAAGATAAACAATATATGTTTTTAATTTGTTACCTGCAGATACAATAGAGATAAAAAAATCAATTCAAAGTATGGTAAACGCTGAACAGTCTCTCATCAACTGTATTAAAAAATGAATGGTAAGCTGTGTTGAAACACTCAGATGACGTCACAATAGTAGTCAATGTTTACGACTAACGTCAGGCCCAAATTGATATGTTGGTTTATTCACCAGTGTTTAAAATCGATTGATTATTTGTGCAATTAAACTTATACATTTAGAATCGATATTTATGGTTCTATCTGAATAATATGATGTTATCTATTCATAATGTTTTTCGCTGGAGTTCCTTATTGTGTTATTCAAATTGTTTTATAAACATCCGTTTAATATTCTATGCAGATTAAAATATCGTGGAAATATTTCATAAGGATTCGTTACATTATCTTTCATGTAGATAAAAGTATTCCGCTTATTTGTATATTTTATTTAGATTTAAGTGTTCTGCAAATATTAGATTGATTTAACTTAGACTAGGGTGACATCGAGCAACTTTATGGAGTCCAAGCAAATGTCTACCTTACTGAAGTGAGAAACTTGTGAAAAAGTTGATCAAATTCGAATGCTTTGAAAAATAAATGAACTCCGGGCTTCAAAAATGCGGTTCACATGGTAATCGCCCCCGCTGCAGAGGGAGATGTGGGAGAACGCTAGTCAAAATCTAATTTTTGAAAAATTGCTTCGATGTTTAAATTATAGTATTAATATATATTGTTAAATGTCATAGAAGTACCTACCCAAATATAATCGTTTAATTTAATTTTAAAGATAAAAATGTTCCGCAACTACATGTTTACGATGTTACAACTTTTTAACAACTTTTACCCGATGGGCTCCAAAAAAAAAACATTCGATCGTAACGATAAGGAAAGAATTTAATTTTTTTAATAAAAGTTTTTCTCATATTATGTATCATTTACAAATCCATACCCCATTTAATGCCTCAAGGATACCAATTCGAGCACACGCTTCCAGAATAAGGGACAAAATAGGTAAAATTTCTAAAATATTTTATCGTTATTCTAAGCTTGGAATTTTTGCGCCAGCACCTTTGGGTCCAACCTTTGCCTCAGATCTGGTTAAAAATCATAGATAAAGCCAACAATGTCAAAATACAAGTATGCAATGAAAATTTATTATAATTTACACATAATATTTTTGTTGCTAATTACTACTCGAATTGATTTCAAGAATTCTATCATCAAATACTAATCAACTCGTTTTATTTGGTGAATCGTGACTTACAAATTATTTTCAGGAAAATGTTCATTGTAATACTCAAACCCACTCGTAGGAAACACACCGACTACGCATTTGATCACAAATACTACGCACAAGACGACACTAGCCACAACACTGAACAAAAGGTACATACTCTGTACCTCAAATATTCACAAGGTCTCACATGGAAATGGTGCTAATATCGAAAAATTTAGGCAAACATTTCCATCTAACCACTATTGTGGCACCACTGAAATCTTAATGTGTTCGTACGACAACTTGTCTCCTTTGAGATAGTTAGCATGAAAACTAACATTAAAATACACACACTTCGTCAAGATGTCCAAGAATAACAAGTAACCTCAATGCCACATGAAATGTTTAAATTTTCACTTTTTCAGGAATGCAGCTTTTACTTACACTTTTGAAGGCCGAATTGTCTTTTTAAACAACATTTTCACTTTTCCGACTGTTAATTTCTGGCCCCTAATAAAAATGTTTATTTTTCACAAGTATTTCAGTAAGCAATTTATATATTTTTAACGCTCTTTCTACATTTGTTAAACTCGTACTAACATTTGTTCAGATGTCTCACGCAGTGCACTTTTGAAATTAAATATAGACGGGTAAGAAAATAGGTCGGTGCACATTTGGCAAAAAATCCATTTTCTTTACAGAAGCGTGAAATATGACCAGAGTGTTTGGTAAACTTTTTGGTCAATCGCTGCGTTTTAAAATTCTTTACTTATAACATACATCTCAACAGCGTAAGAACGAGAAAGAGACCCCCGCTATGATTGGTGAAGTAAAAATAACAAATGGGTTCGAAAATATTTGTCATTTGCAAATGACTTTATCTCCATTTTAAAATGGGGATAAAGAAGAATTAAAAATCGCGAAGGACCACTAACAAAGCAAAAATGGGGATAAAGAAGAATTAAAAATCGCGAAGGACCACTAACAAAGCAATGTTTTTTTTTTAATACGGAAAATCTGTTTTCAGTTCACGACGCACAATTGTTTCAAAATTTAAAAAAAACATCGGCAACGCATTTTATATTTTATTTTGATTGAGATAAGCTAAGCTTCATAAAGACAGCTATTTTAACTGACTAATTAGTTCATTAAATCTACCTGCTTCGAAGAATTAACAATTTTCTCCGAAACGAGTACTATTGTAAAATATATGTTTTTGTAATTTCTTCAAACGATTTGTAACTTCGTGACGTTATTATTAATTAAATAATTAAAAATGTATTTTTAATACACCGCTTTTATTAAAATATACAAATATTTCTAGATGTTTCGACAGTAATGCTGTCATCCTCAGTAATATATGAATACAAAATGTTTTTAAGCCATTCAACCGTGTGGTAATTTTTATTTTTAACACAATTACGTAATTCGCTATAGTTTTCCGATATTCCGCCTGATACGCCGTTTGCTCTAACCAAAGACTAATCTCTATTTTAAGGTTCCAATAGACAACACTGAGAACCTTCTCTCCCAAAGATAATAAAAACAAATCAACATATCCAAAGATCTAAATATCCCCAGACTGATAAATTTTTTCCTTAAACTGCCGTATAAAAACCCCTAATCCCCAAAAATTATATATACCGTATTGTAATTTTTTTGTGTTCAGTGCCAAGGAACATTTCTCCCTCTTCCTGTGTCAACTGTGGTTAGAGGTGCATAAATGTGGAGATAATCTTCTCTACCCAGTCAGCGGGCTGCCTATTGCTATTGTAGGGTTTTTATTTATTTTTATTTCAAAGAATTGTAACCTGTATTTTATATGCTAGCGGCACTTGCTGATAGTAATCTTATATTTAAGCCCGCTCACTAAGGTAATGGAGGGTATAAGATAGAATTAGGGCGGAGACGGATGGGGTCGATGGTGGGAGTCTAGCGACCGAGGTTGGAGATAGAGAGATTCGACCATGTTTTGACTAAATCTATTATATGGTTTCGGAGAGGAGGAATTTTCGTTCATGATTTAATTATGCTATTCCTGAAGAACCGGGGACTTTTGACGAATCGTCGGAGTAATGCATTCTAGAATGATTCTAGCCTTTTTGTATTTGAAGTAGCCCAGATGGGTGACGCGTGTGTTAATTTTAGTCGGATTGCCGATGTGTAAATGAGAAGTTTGTTTTTAGATTGAGTTTAGTGTTGTAGCTGATAATAATAATAATTTGATGATTTATATAGCGCCGATTTGGGAAAAATCACCTCAAGGGTGGTACAGGATAAGGGGGTATAGTGTGTTTGCTGTCCGTCTCGCTTTCGCTAGTGTTTCGATAAAGTGTGTGTTCCGTCGTATTTTCCGTTCGAGTGTCATTCCTAGGTACCAGGCACTTTTTTGCCATGGTATGATTTAGTCGTTCATTTTGACGACCCTAGTTTAAGGGAAAATTGTACCATTCTAAAGACCATGATAGGCTGAAAAATAAAAAAAGGAAGTGATTATAATGGAATTCCAAAACGAACATTAACACTGGGAAGTGCGTAAGTATTATTAAATTGTAATTTATCAAGGAACGCCTAACGAGTTTGAGTAATAATAATAATATTTTAATTTGACAACCGTATTTTGGAAACAAATCATTCTTTTGATATAAATAAAGGTTTAATAAGTTTACATCCAAATACAACCGGTTTACAATTAGACAAATTTGAAATTTTAGAAAGCAGAAAAAGTGTTCATAGTCAATTAAATATATATATATTTTTTTTTTTTTTTGCAATGGCTATCTCTTGAATTTATTTTCATATTAATTATAAATTTGTTACTCAATGTTTCATAATATTTTTTTATTAACATTTTTGATTACCTACCTACTTTAATCAATTTTTGTTTATGTTTATAATTTGTCTATTCTTACATTATTGTGTTCTATGTTTATCATTTGTCTATACTTGAAATTATTATTTTTTAGTATTCTGCATGTCCTGGTGATGAAAGCTTCGCTTTCGAAACATGTTGATATTTATATATTACAAAGTAATTTTCAATTCATTTATTGTAATATATTAATCTATTTGTCATCTAAACAACGTAGTTGAACAACCAATCCTGTAAATTTTCATCTCAATACAGGCGTTTCAAACCTAGCGAGATGTACAATACGTCAGCCGATACTAAATGTAATAAATGCAATTAATAAATAAAATATACGGTTATTGCTTTTTTCATCGGTTATCACTTGATGGAGATAAAATGATAATAATTACACTACTGTCATGATAAAAATCCAAGGAAATTAAACGGTTAATAAAGTAATAAAAGGTTTCATTTATATTTTTTACCGATTACATTTTTTTAATGGACTTATTGAATCAGTAAAAATGTTCCATTTATCTAAAAATAGGGTTCTCTATCAGGTTTATGCCTATTCAAAAATATCGTTTTTGTATGTAAATAATCAGTTTTCAAGCGAAACGTAGTCCGCAGAGTCCTGTGAATACAATAATTCAGAAGAAAGAAGATATAAGAAAATCCTATTTGATCTGTTTTCGACACACGGGATATTCCGAAGTCCTCTCATGTGGATTCGAATTTCTTCGGCGAATAGAAAAGGTATTCTCAGTTTCTTTATCTGTTTATTAAACAAATATGTACGATATTACGTATGTATTTTTTGAGATAAAATAGCCTCGTTTCTCCGTGTTTATTTTCCCAAAATTGACCTTCGTGAAAATATTGTATTCCTTTGTGCTGCGCATGTGGAATAAGGAGTGAAACCATTATAAAATTATGGGAAAAGTATACAATAACAAATTTTCTTATTTTTGATATATATCTGTACAGGTGGGATAGTTTTGGAAAAGATAGATTTAAAGCCTCCCGAATGGAAATTTTCTTTTTGTTGTCGTGAAATCGCACTTGCGGCAGATTGAAAAGTGTGATTTTTCACAGAAACTTCAAGAGGTGGGGTGGGGTTTACGTCTGTTACACAATAGAGCAAGTATTTGGTACTGTACACTTTTAAACAGGCCCGGGTACGTTTCTAAAAAGAAGAAAAACTCAATATAAAAACGTTTTCTCACATATTATATATAAACTTAACGATCTCCGTGACCAAGGCGTTAAGGTTGCAGGTTCTATCGCGTCATACGCAAATAATAATAATAACCATTATGCACTTATATATTTAAACAGCCCCGGCGAAGGTTTAAGACGAAGCGAAACTAGTTGATTACGTATAGGTACAACTGCCGATCAAATAATTGATAGAGAAGCCCTAACACGCAGGGGGAAGAAATCAAAACAAGAGGATTATCAATCAAAGTTTAATAATCCCTTACCCTACCCCTACTCCTACTCCTACCCCAACCCAGTAATTTTCCTCTTATTTTGAACGTCAAGTGTGCAAAATTTCAACAAGAAATGCCAAAATTTTGCTTTAAGGGTGGGAAAGGGGGATGGGGGGCGGTTTTTCAAAATCTCATATAGACAGTGACTTTTTTTATTTTGTAGGACAAATGTGGAAAATTTCATCAAACTAGGAATAAAACTGTAGATTTGTATACAAAACAAACACACACCGCCCGCCCGGGACTTTCTTCTTTATATAATAGAGAAGAAGAAGATAGAAGATTTAGTATGGCCCCTATTAGAAATGTTTCATAATTTGCTTACTGCAGTCAAAATTACGTGGACGGCATTGAACTAGGCTGATGCCAGAATGGGTTCACGGGACATTTGTCTCCACACAACATCCCCAAAGATAATATAGACCTCAGGGCCTCCTGTATGGAGTTAGCGTAAAAAAAAACGAATCGTACTTATGGCAAGTCTATTAATTCTAACATCATTTAAAAAATACATTTACATATATATTTCCGAAGGTATGCAGGTATTGTTTTTTGTCAATTATGCAATACATTCCCTAATTGAAAAAAAAACAATTATTTTTACTAATGGTTAAGGTATGTATTTTTTCACAAGTAATTAATATTTAGTAGCTATATGTGGGGCACGTTCCAAAAGTTTTTTATTCACATTTTGGCAAGAAGCTCCACCTTTTGAGAAACGCTCAGCATCGAATTCATTCTAATCTTTATAGGAAAATCCCAGATAAGGTGAGGATTTTGATATTATGTGCTCGAAATGGCAGCAGAACGATAATCGTAAAGAATTATATCGACAAATCCTGAGACTAAACATCTCGATGGTGGCGCCAGGCGAAGTTGAAAAAAATCAATACTGAAGTTATATAGCTAGTAAAAGATACAGACATTGCAGAATGCTGTTTGGGCTACCGCGCTACTGCAGCGCTTTGAAGACCGTATCCACAGCTTTGCCTCCCTCACAAGGCACCGATATTTATTGTAATTTTGACATGTTATTATTAATATTATTTTTATTTTCTTCTTATTTTAAGATTTTTTATCTTATTATTGTACTTTTATAAAAATAATAACTGTAGTCGGCGTTGCACAGGGTTATTAAATGTTTGGATTAAGGTTTTATAATCACTTACCCTACCCCTACTTTTACCTCTTCTCATACTCCTACTCCCTACCCTTACTCAGTAATTTTTCTCTTATTTTGAACGTCAAGTGTGAAAAATTTCATCAAGATGTACCAAAATTTTTCTGTAAGGATGGAAAATGGGGATAGGGATGTTTTTTGAAATCTCATATGGACGGTAATCTTCCTCTTATTTTGTAGGTCAAGTGTGCAAAATTTTATCAAACTTGGAATAAAACAGTAGATTCGTATACAAAAGAGTACACACCGCCCGCCCGGGATATTATTCTTTATATAATTAAGATTGTTTATGTTTTGCTCTTTTTATTATATGCATATATTTACTTTATAAGGCGTGTGAGATTGCATTATCCTCTACATTCCGAAAATTAGTCATATTTTACAATTACCTGGTATTATGATCAAAGAAAGAAATAGAAAACTAACTAAATGCGTTGTGGTTTTTCCACTGTTTTTCTCTATTGTATTTGTCAATAATTGTCCAATAATACGACACACAATATGAATATCGCGTTATATTTGTTATCAGAACTCGATGTAGTCAGGTTTCGCTTGTAATTTAACATAAGAGGAACGGCTGCGCGGCCTGTTTCATATTAAACTTAATTTTGGATTTGAGGTCAAAATACTCACCTAGACCGAATGATCTTTTTTTTCATCAAAAGATATAGGAAATATCTAGTACCGTTTAGCAGCATTTCTTACTTTTTTTGAACTTAAGAAATAAAGCCCATTAACGAAATCGAATTTTTGCGATTTCAAGACAACTTTAGCAATTATTTGGGGGCTAATAACGATAAAAAAAAGTTTTAAAAATATGTTAAAATATAAAATTTAAAAAAAAAACATTTAAAAATAAGCATTATGATGGACTTATATTTAATTTGATAACGACCTATTTCGTTGGAAACCAAATTTGCCGTATATAATTTCAAATTTTCAATCAAAATACGTTTATTATAAAGACTTTTTTGCGTAATCTTATTTACATAGCAAATTTGACAATAAAATTTTCCATAAGCCCGCAAATAATTTTCAAAGCTGCCTCTAAAATCATGGAAAAATGATTTCTTTAGTGGCCTATATTTCATAATTTAAAACAGAAATAAAAAAAAAATACTTCTAATCGGTACTAGATATTAACTAGACATTTATTTTTTAAAAATGATCATTCAGTTTGAGTTGGTATTTTTTTCTTAAATCCAAAATTAAGTTTTGTATGAAACAAAGCGCGCTACCGTTCCTCTTAATATTTTCGAAAAAAAAATTCCCGTATGTCTTTTTTATATGATGTTATGATGATGGGTAAGATGGGATGGAGGAAGGATGGGCAGGAGAAAATGCACCACGGTGGGCGTCAGGGTTAACATTTGGTGGATGAGATGGAGGTCGGGAGCAATTGATAGGCGGAGATAAGGATAACAGCGCGACTTACCCGGTGATGGTATCTCCGGCGAGTCTCAGCGTCGTCCGGACAATAGATAGCTCAGGTTTCGGTACAGCAGGAAGTTTCCTCTCTCTCTCAGGGTCATATGAGTCGACCGCAGTCTTATAATTGGAGGAGAGGCAATTCTATTCTACTTTAAAAGAAGAGATGGAGTACTTTCAGTTCAAAATTTATTGTGAAGTGAACATAGACATTGCAGGTTATGTACGGTGGTACGCCAAGTTGGTGGCTTTTATTCTGACATACAGTTAAACTACTTCTTTCTCTCTCTGATGAAAATCTAGACCGGGCTAATTAATTTTGGCAAACACGAGTACAACACATAAAAGAGGGAAGGTTTGGGACAGCTTACATGTGAATGTTGGTACAGGGACGTCATGGCCGGGGTTGTCTGCGTGGCTGCGTACTTGAGCACAAGCGTCGGATATCTCTACACTGAGTTTAAGTGGATAATAACAAGTCACCATCTTTTGGTGTTTTAAAGTAAAATGGAAACTATCTGCTGAGGGCTTAAAGCCCTCATGCAATTGTTGTTTCCAATCGGACTCGAATGATGTAATAATAGAAACGGCTGCGAGCTCCAACGGAGTATGCAGGTGATAGCTCTAAGGTCGGAACAAGAGTGATGGCGACGGCGATTTCACTACGCGAGATCCAGCCGTTTGAAGCGGTCGGAAGTTGTCCGTTCCGCTAGACCTCATTGGTTTATTAACCAAGATGGCTGGTGAAAGCTCACTGGATTGGTTGCCGGGTTGCAATTTCTGGAGGGTCGTTTCGTAATTGGATGCCCAGCTATTTCCTTGTGACAAGAAGCTAGAATTAACCTAGGGTCACCCTTTTGTTACGTAACAATGAGAATACACGGCGAATAATCGCAATTTATGCATCATGCAGATTTACTATCTGAGACGAGCCACTAAAGCTTCCAGTCTAGGTGTGGGGACATTGCAGTAACAGTGTACTAAATTATACATAATTTGATAGAAAGTCGACACCTCCTGAAGTGCTACAAGTTTTAACAAAACAAATACTGCCAGGGCCGGCACCACGATCTGATATGCATGTCACATGGTAAAACAGACGTGTTGGTTCAGAGCAGCATGACATGAGGTATGTTGTTGGTAAATAACATCTCTCTTGATATTGTCAACGTAAGCCTTGAAGGTTTCATTCATGTCATTTTGATTAACTTTTATATTGAAATGTATTTTTTGTATCTTTGTTACTGTTTCATGTGTATATTAAATGGACCCAGTCTGCAATATAGAAAAAAAAATTACATCTGATAGAACGTCGTAAAATCATAGATTTAAAAAAAATATTGGTTATATTAAACAAAATGCTACAAACAAGCAACGTTTCTTTAAAAAAATCCAAAACAAACTAAAACCTTTTTTTAACTTATTCATTCCCTTTAACAATGAAAATATTTTTTTCTGAGAACAACCGGTATCCTTACTTAAAATATCGCCCGTTTTCTCTTCTCTTTCGAAGCCGTATAGTCAGAATTATTTTTTCTTATGTTTTTTTTAAACAAGAAAGAAATTGTTTGATCTTAAACAGTGGAAAGGTTATTTTATATTCCTAAAGCTTACACTGAAAAAATATAGGCTTTGACCCTGATTTTTAATTAATTGTTTATAATATCTTCAAGAGTTCTTTTTACCGTCGTTATTTGCTAAGAAAAAAAAAATACCTTCATAATATTATGAATTAATTTTGTTCATACCTGAATATGAAATCGATACGCCTACCTACGGTTGTTTTCACCGTAACGTACCTACGGCTTGCGTAAGTATTAGTAATTTATCGAGTGTAAACATAATCACACCGCGGCGTATCAAATCCCACAGTAAATTTAATACAAACAATATACAAGATGATTTCCTCGCCGGAGGTTGTATGAAATTACCGCGCGCCTGATATGCTAGCTAAAAAATCTGATACCTAACATTGTGTTTCTACAGCCAGATGTGTGATTAGTATGAAATCTGTGCTCTGGGAGTCAGTATCCAAAGTGGAGATCGAATAAAGACGATATTTCAATTTATAACTGACGTACCTCAGTGCTACGCTACGGCAGATTGATGGGCCATTGTGAAGATTAACTGTTTATATTGTGATTTAATCAAATAGACATTTTAACTCTATTCCACTTTTATTTTTGACCGTAACCGGTTTCAGCCTGTGACGGCTATATACCGGTTGTTCTGACAATTTTTTTTTTTTGAAAAAGTGAATGAATAAGTTATAAAAGATATTAGTCTATTTTTAAAGGGGAATTTTAAAGAAACGTTGCTTGTTTGTAGCATTAATACACCCAATATTTTAAAAAAAAATCTAAGACGCTCTACGACATTCTACGAGACATATTTTTTTTTGTGTATTAAAGACGGGGTCCATTTAATATACACATGAAACAGTAACAAAGATACAAAAACACATTTCAACAAAAAAGTTGACCAAAGTGTCAGAGACATATCTGCATGTCTCTTGAAACCTTCAAGGTTTACGTTGAAAAGATCAAGAGAGATGTTATTTAGCAGCGCCATACCCCGCGTCAGGCTGGGCTGAACCAACACGTCTGTTCTATCATGTGGCATTCATATCAGATTGTGAGACGAGCGATTGTGAGACGATTGTGAGACGACCATACCCCGCGTCAGGCTGGGCTGAACCAACACGTCTGTTCTATCATGTGGCATTCATATCAGATTGTGAGACGAGCGATTGTGAGACGATTGTGAGACGACCATACCCCGCGTCAGGCTGGGCTGAGCCAACACGTCTGTTCTATCATGTGGCATTCATATCAGATTGTGAGACGAGCGATTGTGAGACGATTGTGAGACGACCATACCCCGCGTCAGGCTGGGCTGAACCAACACGTCTGTTCTATCATGTGGCATTCATATCAGATTGTGAGACGAGCGATTGTGAGACGATTGTGAGACGACCATACCCCGCGTCAGGCTGGGCTGAACCAACACGTCTGTTCTATCATGTGGCATGCATATCAGATTGTGCTACCGCCCCTGTTATTTCTTACAAACTTATAGCACTTCAGGAGGTGGACTTTCTATCGAATTATGTATAAATTTGTACGCTGTTACTGCAATGGCCCCACACCTAGACGGGAGGCTTTGGTAGCTCGTCTCAGAGAGTAAATCTTCATGATGCATAAGTTGTGATTATTCTTTCTTTTTTTTAACAAAAATTTTTGTTACATAAGTACATTTTGAAAGAGTCTATAAAATACTAGAAAATATGATAAAAATTAAATATGTAAACAAAAAAATCCCACAAAGGCAAAGCCTGTGTGTGGGTATTATAACAGTTTTTTATCACATTTCTATGGGTTACGTGAAGGTTTTCATTTTAAACAAAAATTAAGGTAATCATTTTCGTAAAAGAAATAAGTGCTAGCGAAAATAAGAAAGATAAAATATGACAACAAGTGATAAAAAGAAACAAACAAAAAAACATTTCATTAGTTATGACAGTAAACAGAATTTACTGTTATTATCGCATATACGTATATAAGTGTAATAAGATTTTAGTGTGTGTTTAAAAATCACATATAAGTACGATATAAATTTTTTGATAGTAGGTTTTATAAAAAGGAACATGTATTTTGCTATTGGTGTAATAAAAAATGATAACATAAAATAAGGCATTGAACAGTACAACACATTGTTGGTACGCAGCAACAGGTGAAAAATTTACTTGGATTTTTCTAGCAATAAAATTTAAACAAAAGAGAACAAGCTAGAATTCTGTCTAAGGGGAAATACTATACATGACTGTTAAGACTTATAAGAAAAAATATCTATTTCAGTGTTTTTTTATCCAAGATTTAATACATTTTTTATAAGAGTTAATGTTTTGACATAACACGGTCTCTTCAAAGGTTATGAAAGGTGAATTATACATTTTTGGTGCAATATCATATAAAACTAAACCCTGTATTATCATATAAAAATGACATATCTAAGATTTTTTTTTTCAAAAATATGTGTGGAATAGAGTTAAAGAGTGTATTTTATTTAATTATTATAATGGAATTTCACCATGTATTAATAGTTTCAAAAATAGAAATATTATTTATATTGTATTTTATAAAGGAAAATGATATTATTTTTTAATTAACAAATCTGAAAGTAGCAATGTTGCTAAAAAAGCAAAATGCTTGTTTTCCATGAATTTGGTAGGGAACTTATACGCTCATTTATTCAGTTGGCCACAACAATCAGCAGTAGACAATTCATAATAAAATTGACATTTTTAAAAATTCAATACTCATTTCATACCCGAACTTAAAAACCTACACATAGCCTATCTTTGGTCCTAGAGCAATGCAAGCCACTGCTAACTATAAGTCTAATTTGTAAGTCAAATCTTATTATAAGCCACTAGTAATAACACTTAGTTATTAATATATGAATTAAAAATTACTTTATATTCACCACTATATTAATATACACATATCAACATGTTTCGAATGCAATGCTTTAATATTCATTCTCTGTGTATTCCTGATGACGAAAGCATTGTTTTCGAAACATGTTGATATGTATATATTAATAAAGTGGTGAATACAAAGTTAAGCTCCTTTGTTATATAATAGGCTTAGTGACAACATTAAACCCTAAATTTATTTTAAAAAAAATGGTCAAAAGTCTATGTTAGCTGAGAGTGGTGATTTCGATTTATCCATGTTATCCTTTATGTTGTAATCAGTTTTGAAATTTTATGTATGCTAGATATTATCATTATTGTTTACTTATTAATTACTTACTTATTACTATTTACATATTATTATTTACCCATTTTTTTCTTATGTACTTATTACTATTAATCTAATTTTATTATTATATACTTATTACTATTTATTTATTAATATTTTCTTAATATTGTATGTGTATTATTATTTACTTATTACTATTTACTGATTATTATTAAATTGTAAAGCCGCTCATCTCAATACAGGACTCTCCTAGTGAGATGAGTGAATAATGTTTATTTTTTTTTTAAATTTAAGAATAAATAAATTAACTAAATTTAATTCATTTACTAATAATGACGCCACAAAGTGAATACCAATCGTTTGAAGAAATTATGTAAATTATTAGTTATACGTCTAATTCAGTGGTCGGCAATCATTAGTCAACAGTGTCAAATATCCACAGTAAAGCCATTGAGATTTCTTTAGACAGCCAACTCTCTTAAATTTAGAACTATATAGATAATACACTGTTTATAAACTTATAATAAAGTTTAATTAAAGTTTTAAGTCTTAATATATTATAATTAATTTATTGATAAAGATTAGATTGTTAGTAAAATATCAATAAAATTAAATCATGACAATGACTGACTGACTGACAAACACTTAATCTGAACAATTGCTCTGTATTTCCTTGGAAAGTTTGGATAAGTCAGGTTCGTATGTAGTTGTTTTTAATTTTAGGCACTGTTCCAGACTCTCATCAATTATACGATTTCTTATTCTACTCTTGATAAGATTCATACTTAAAAAAGATTATTCCTATGAATATGTAGAACCGAAAGGGAAAAGAACAGGTAACGCTAGTTTTTTCAACTGATCGTATGATTCGAGAATACTATTCCAGGTGTTCAATATCATCATGTCTTCCTTCTCCAGGTCTTTCAAACTAGACCACTTGTGCTGTGAACTAAGTTCACATATCTTTTTCTCCAATATTTTCATATCAGCATAAAAACATAAAAATTTTTGGCTCCATATTGTTTTTTAAATCCAGTAATTGCATTTCAAAGTTGCCAATTTCAGCATGAAAGGGAGAAAAAGAAATGGTAATGTACAGACATTTTGCAATTATTCATTTAAATTTTTTTTAAATTTTGTTGAAATGGCGATATTGGATCCCGTTGTAAAAATGGTCCAGGGATATGTCTTTATATTCCATGATCTGTGGGACCAACCGACCGGACCGGACAAACAGGGTGTCGATCACGTACATTTGTAGTTGGGCCGCACTCAAGTGGTCAAAGAGCCACACGCGACTCGCGAGCCGCGGTATGCCGACCACTGCTCTAATTTATGGGTTATTAATTATAAAGAGTTCTTTGGGTGATTTTCCTACGAAAATAGCGCTATAGAAGTAATCCAATCTTTATTATTATTATTAACACTGTACATGTACAAGGAGCTAGGGGGAGAGAGCAGGAGACTGGCAGGAGTGAAGGGGTATACTAGAGGCGAACACAATCTCTCTCCAAGGGTTGTAGCTCTGATTAAAACTAGGGTGATGCTAGTCAATCTCCGATAGCAGAGTGCATTCGGTTTCATGGTAAATCAGCACACATATGAATCAGCACACGTTTTAAAGGCGATAAAGTCATTAAAAGTATGAAAAAAACCAGCACGAAAACCTAATCTCATCTAACGTAAATCTTTTTTTTTTTTGAAAAAATTTCTTCGATAGATTTGTAATTATTTTATTTCGTCATTATTAATTATGTAAAAAAAAATTACATGTATCACCGATTCATACATGTGTTGAATTATCCGGTCAACGCGCAATCAAAGTATTGCAAAGACGATGCATTCCTAGTATACACTTGTTGTTTTGGACTTTTATAAGATGGTGGCTTGTTTAGCAATTTAAAAAAAATACCAATGAGTGCCTTACCAAATGCCAGTATATTTCGTTTTTTTCTAAAGTTAGTTTTCATAGTTAAAATAATTTTCAAAGTTTCAAAGGCCGCCAAAACGCTCCAAATCTATGGCCGGTCGGTTTTTATCAGTTTTGGGGTGAGAATGTCAAATGTCAGAACAAGGATGAGCTTCAACGTACACAATTTTATATTCTATTTATACTAAACCATAACTAAACAAAAGTAATAAACGTATGTACCTTTTATGAAACTTTAACTGAAAGAATAATAATGGTATTGAGCATAAACATTATCATAATATCCGTATTGATAATTCATTTGCTCATGAATACTCTAATTTATTTCATTAAAAACTTTTTTATATTGAACAACAATCATTGAGCTTAAAGTCACGCAAATTAAGTTTAAATTTTGCCAAAACAAAAAAAAATACAGCTTTAAAATACAAAACAAAATCGAAAAAAATCGATAATAATCCAAAAACAGAATGCGGACGTGACGTCAGATATTCCAAATGCAATGGTACCAACATAACAAGGTGTTTCAATGAAATGATTTTTTTATTCACTTTTAAGTAATGATTTATAAATTCTATGTATAATTATACATATAATAAAAGTTAAATATTCAGAATGGTCGTTTGCTGATCTATAAGAATATATAATTTTAAATAATTTATATGTTTTTACTGGAGTTGCTTATTTCTTAATACAATAAATTATCTATGACGTAATATAAACTCGTACATACTTTTCCAGTTTCAAAACTATTTACAGTCCTTACTTGATGACATGTTAACCTTTCTTACTTACACAATAATATTGATTTTCACTCGTAAGGTTTCCTACCGCGTCTGCAATCAGATCGTGTTACACCGTTTCAAAATCCTTACAGCTCGCTACAGCTGCCCAAAAGACCCAAGGTTTGTTGGATTATTTTTTTTAAATAAAAAGTAGGCGATTAATAAAAAATATTATCTTACAATGTTGCACAATGGAACCGGCTACAAATGAATCAAGAATATAATACAGTCGAACTTGGTTATAACGATCACGGCAATAGCGAGTTCACGGCTATAATGAACATTTACCTAATGATATTTTGGTTCATGTTTATTTTTATACAATATTTGGCGTTATAAGGAGGACGTTTCACTAATTTACCATATAAATAAATTCTTTGTAAGTTTTCATCGTTAAAATAATTTCCAAGTTTCAATTTTTTAAAGCACGTCAAAACGCTTCAAATTTATGGCCGGCCGATTTTGATCAGTTTTGAGGTTAGAATATCAAAACATCGATGAGCTTTACCGTACATAATCTTATATTCCATTCATAGTAAACCATAACCAAAAATAAGTAATAAATTATGTACCTTTTTAGAAACTTAAACCCAACGAAAAATAATAGTATTGAGCATTAATATTATCATAATATCCTAATAGATAATTGGTTTGCTCGTGAATACTCTAATTTATTTCACTTATAATAGTTTTTTTATGTATTGAACAACAATTATAGAACTTAAAAGTTAAAATTAATTTTAAATTTCCCCAAAATAAAAATAAAAAACAAAACATAGATGAAAAATAATAAAATCCACAATAATCTAAAAACAGAATGAGCACGTAACCTCAGATGTTCCACATGCAATGGTACCAGCATAACAAGGTGTTTTGATGAGGTGATTTTTTATTCACTTTTAAATAACGATTTATAAATTCTACGTGTAAATTATACACAATAATAGTTATATATTCAGAATTGGCGTTTGCTGATATATATAAATACATATTTTAAAGCCACAATATTTTCCCTGGAGTTCCTTATTTTACAAAGTAGACGAATCACATTATTTATTTAAAAAACAAAATTAATAAAATTGACTTATTTTTTTAAGACAATCAGGAATGTCCCCAGTACAGATGATTCGATAAAGATCTAAACGGCTCTGTGCCAATCTCTATTAGAATATGGTATTATCGAATGGAGCAGTGGTAATGATAATATTTTTAATTTACCCATTAGAACACAAAAAGCAATTATTCACAATTATTCTTGTCCCGAAGTAATCGCCTGAACGGGGCTTAAACGCCAGCAGTCAAATTATTTTAACGCTTCAGGGAACACTATTTTGAACATAATCGTATGTCCCTGTAAGAATTAGCATTGACGAAATATTAAACAAACTTAACATTATGACAATAAAACAATTATACTCTAAAACAATACTACTTTACATTCATAAATTCAAAAAAAAAACAAGAAATAACAACAATCACACATATTAGAAACACTAGCTCTCAGAGTCAAAAACACATCCAACAAGGAACCACAAATTCTTAAATACTCCTACTCCTACTTCTACTTCTACCCTACCACTACCCTTATTTAGTTCTAAGTGAGCCTTTTCTCGCAAATGGGCCAAGGAGTTTGCTGATTAATTTTTCACTATGCGAATCAGATTTCGCAGGTGGAGACGCGCAGTTTGATACCCATATCACCCCTATTACTACCCCTACCTTTACCCCTACCCTTACTCCTTCCCTACCTCTACCCTACATGTATCCTACACCTACCCTATACCTACTCTACTACTACCCCTATTACTAGCCGTCTTTTTTGAACGACAGCGTAGCCTAAAAGTTACCCTGGAAACTGGAGGGAAACTTGAAAACAGCGCCAAACACAGCGAACACTTAGAACAAATCTTGGGAAGAAATTTGAATCAACGCATAACTCGAACGGATTGGAATGTTTCCTTAGTAAATGACGGTGGTTCTATTTCTCGCCGCTAGATTGAACCCGTAAGTTTTCCTTTTCTTCAATAGAAAGTTTCGAGTAGTTTCCGGAGATTTTTTTTACAGATTGAAAGCTATCTGAAGTTAGCGTCGAGTTGCTAATAGCAAACCAAATGGTAAAATAAAATGAACCTAACAGTCTCTTCGACTTGACGGAAGAGCGGTCGTTTTTCCCGTGCGATGACCGGTCCGCAGCTGACTTAAGGTGGCTGAATTTTTGGCACAACAATTTTCTTTACGCTGAAATGAACCTTACTTTCTTTCAAATTCGATAGCGGAAACGGTTTTATTTGCCTAGCTAAAAATTCGCCTTATACATTTGAGCAAAAATGAAATTTTCGGTTATTCTAAATTAAGGGGGCGCATGGTCGATTTTTCCCTGGCAGGCGTAGTGTGAAAAATCCGACCCTTAGCGTATTGCTAGACGCGAAGACGAGATTTGTAACGATGCAATATTTCATTAAAACGATTGAAACCTTTTTTCCAAATTTTCGTCATGGAATTCCACTATAAAATTGTCAGTGTCAGAAAGAGAAATATTAAACAAAGTAATACTTTGTAAAACCCTGTGAAACTAGGAGAAAGCACAAGGCAACAGGTCATATTTCATACTTTAATTAATTTATTACCTGTCTCACAAAGTTACTCAACGAGTTAATATAACGTTATAACTTATGTTATTCATAAAGTTTTCGAAATTCGAGAAAAAATAGAGGTCTACCAAAAACTATAGTTAATTTCTGAGAATTTTCTAAAACTTTCACGTTCAATGAATGGTTTACACGGGATGGTTTATTATTTATTTTGAAAGCCACAGTGAGTTTAGTCCTTTGAAGTTGAATTTCAGACGTGATATTTTATGACAATATAAATATTATGGATGCTATAAAATATTAAAGGGGAGGACACATCATTCACGAATTTAAGAAGATAAACTTTATTATTATTTTAAATGATTAAACTAATGTTTACAAGACAAGATTTTTTTATGCATAGCACAAATATTAAACAAATTATTATAAGCAATAATTATTATCTGAAAAATCATACAAATTGAATAATCTTCCGAGAAAAAATACATGCTGCCGACGGGACTCGAACCCGCGAAAATAAAGATGGTTGTTTCCAGTGAGAAAAAAAATGTAATAAGCAATGATTGTAGTCTGAAGAACTAGTACATGTTGAATAATTTGGCGGGTAATGAATAACCTGCCGTAGCTCAGTGGTAGAGCACTTGTCCGGTAAACGAAAGGTCGCGGGTTCGAGTCCCGTCGGCAGCATGTATTTTTTCTCGGAAGATTATTCAATTTGTATGATTTTTCAGATAATAATTATTGCTTATAATAATTTGATAAACTTTATTATTATTTTTTTATATAAATACCGCACAAGAGTCCCAACTGCTCCCAACCGTCTGGAACCAGTGAGACTATGGCATCCCTAATCGGGAAATGTTGAGAGGCGGAAGGTATTGGAGCCATTTCAAGCAACGTTTCAATTCTTAATGGTGGTCTTTCACCAGGGCGATACTGAGAGTATCTTCCACTCTGGAACGTGCGTAAATATACTATATATTATTTTTAAATGAATTAATTGTGAAACAGCACAAATTAATTACATAAAATTTGCTTGCGCACGCCGGGATTTGAACCCGCGACCTTCGGATCGTTGTCGAGAACCTTACCCCTCGACCATGGAAGCCGTTGAAACGTCGAATATCATTTTGGAGACTGAACTTAAATTAAGATAATTACATAAGTAGTTAACTAAACAAAACCAATTTATTTTAATATACATACCTACAGAATTTCCGCAATACAAACTACGTGATTTTTTCAACAATCCCGAATGTATGGGTATGGTCCTGCCGCTAAGAGCTCCTTTACAATGCTTGAGCTACCACTAATTGCAGACTCTAACTCAATATTTAATATAATGAGAGTATTTGACATTCGGCAGATTTACTCTAAAACAATCCTCTCTCATCTTTATACAAACAAACATAAATACTATGAAAAAGACTAAACACTCGTATTACTAGAAATACTAACAAAGATTTACTTCAAATTCCTGTAACTACTACTACTTTTGGGCAATAAAATTTTAGGTACTTTTTGACAATTTCCAATATTCTTCAAAATCTGAAAAAAAAAATAAAACATAATTTAAAAAAAATGGATCAAAAGTAATAGGGCATTTACCGTTGCACTTACCTGAATTCGAAGTCGTTGATTTAACCATTTACGTAACATATATTATTACAAGTGTGTATTCATGGGTATTATAAAATAAAATACAAAATTACTGCCTCAACACAGGCTAGCCTATTGAGGCGGGTTATGTGAACCTTCAACTTATGACCATGCATTTCTGTTCTTTACATATTACCTACTGTTATTATATTATTTTCTATTTTCTTTTTTTTTATATATCTACTTTATAAACTACTATACACGTTATTATTATATATATATATTAGTTAAAATTAAACTTAATTAAAATAAAGATATATCATTAATATTGTTAAGCTCTCTTTCTCTTATATGCGTCGTTCATGACAAATCGAGAGGTTATAACGGACACGGACCTATATGTGTGAACCCTTGTTCTAGCAACCCTTAATGTTACATGTGTCCAGTGACGTGTAAATAGTTTTTAATCGGGATAGGCAGTAGGGAAACGAATGAATTTATTTAAAAAAAAAAACTTTACCACAAACGTGAAAAAGAATAGCTAAACTGCTGACTTTAGCCGGTGTTGTTCTAAAATTACCTATGCTACATCAAATATCCGAATAACCGCGCATTTATTCATATTTTATGTTACTGTTAAGCGTTTGAAATAAATTGTTGATTACTTTATGGTTTAGAATCTATATTTACATGTAATTATTTACAGCTCTTTACATTATGTTCTAAAATCCATGTAAAAGCCCAGATGGGCGTATAATCAAATAAATAAAATAAAGTATTCATATTTGTTTCATCCTCTCAATTGCATGGAAGAAAGAAAGCTTAATATTTATGATAATTAATTCGCTATTAAAGTTGTACTGACAGATAGCACTGATTGCTATATTTGCTGGCTACATATTTATACCAAAAGGCACTGCCTTTCAGATACAAATACAAACGAGTCGTCCCTTGAATGAGCATCTCGCAGACGTGTGCATGTTTGGTGTCGAACGAAGACAACATTTTAATGTGACGTGGGCGTTGTTTTGCATACTTAGTTCCCGCCTGTGACACCTTATAGTGGCGCGTTCGTTGCGGCGCGCGCGGCGCCGCGTTTGTTGGTGAATACTTGGCGCGTGTTTTTGAAAATATAGACTGATTTCTTACAATAATTTAATACGTCTTATAAAGAGAGAGAAAGAGAGAGAGAGGCTCACCTTGACAAGGAATTGCCATTTCAAGAACAAATTTGCCATTTACCTGAACTCATTAGGAATAAATAATTTAATTGACATATCACCCTCAATTGTCTGTGCACAACCTTCAACTAACTTCACTGCTTATGTCATCATAACCTTCTCAAAACCAGTTGAAGTTTAAGCCAAGTATATCAGTTCAATGTTCCCTTCCCAATATTGTACAACTTCGCTGACAGGGCCGTACCTGTAACATTCAAGTAATAATATATATTTACAGAAATCGTCAATAAAGCAAAGGTTCATATTAAGTTGCCTAGAATTGCGTTTATCGGAACTATTTATTTATTTAATAACTCCCCAGAGGGCTTTTACATAGTTTAACATTAATATGACTATGTGTACAGAAAGAAGAAAAAAAGTTTACAAAAAAATAACATGATAAATAGTTGGTATATAACATAAGTGTAACATATTTATAATATATATGTATGTATAATAATGTATTAGTGCATAACAAACAGAAGTTATAAAGGAAAGGTTTTAAATTTGTAGACACTACTTTTTTTTTAAAATAAAAAATAGTAATAGCCTGATCTACATGATACATAATACACAAGTGCGTAATATATAATATGAGTGCGTGACATTATGAAAAAAAAGCAATTGTTATAATAATAACAATAATAATGTTTTCATATAATATTTTTTTATAACTTAATAACAAATAATAATATCCTCACTGGGATTTCCCGTGCTGAGGATTTCGTTTATAAAATACGAAATTACATTATATTAAATTGATGTGCTTGATGAAAAAAAATAATAATTCTAAGGCGAGGTGTTTTAAGTGTCTGTATTTGGTGCTAATATATTTTGTATTTCAGATCTCCCTATGTAACGTATCCAGTGTTTTATTTGATTTTAAAATATATTATGGTTGTTGTGATTTTTAAGAGATAGTGGGATTTGGTTTAGAGTTTAGTAACATAGTATACGAAGGCTTTTTGTCCAAATGTTGTGTTTGTGGTTCCTTGTTGTATGTGTTTTTGACTCTGAGATCTATTGTTTCTAATATGTGTGATTGTTGTCATTTCTTGGTTTTTGTATTTATGAATGTAAAGTAGTATTATTTTATTTACATAATGTTGAGTTTATTAAAAATTTTCGATTTATATTTATTATTTCCGTATTATTTTGTGTGGCATCGAAATCTGGACATCTGACAAATTATCGATGCAGAAGAGATTTTGAAATGGTGATAAATATGAACGTTCCTCTAAATAGTTACCCACAAACGTTGGACGAACACTGTGACTAATGCAGATGTTCTTCATCGACTGACTTAAATTGCTTAAATACACGAAATATAAATATTAAAAAACTCTAATATCTTGGTCACATTATGAAAAGTTACAAATACAAGATGACCCCCTGAAACCCAAGTGGGCGCACTTGCGATTTGTACATGGTCAACACTTGTGTACTATTAAAGTATCTGGGGGCTCTGTACAGTCCGCCCAGCTTCTGATAAACTAACTTTACTCTGGCCTCGATGGAGCCCCCATACTTGAGCTGGTCACGTAAGGTTATACCAAGCATAGCAATGGAGGGTTTGTTGGAAAGATTGCTTCCATTAAAGGAGACTAGATTGTCATTTCGACCCCTTTTAGATGTAATTAGATATGATTGGATCTTTTAAACATTAAATTAGATATCTTGGTATATCTTAAAGCCTGCATTAGTTGTCTCTTATAATAACATACTTTAATCACCTCCGTTGGGTGCAGCGGGCAAAACGCTAGTCTGCGTAAACTTTTCGCGCATTCTATATTTTGTTTTACTTTATGATAACCTCAAGATCTGGGTTTAGGATTAGGAGAGAGTATCTCCTATCTACAATGCTTTGTATTAAACATTTCCTGGATTTCAAGAATCTTCGATGATACGAGTACTTTATCTACAATATTCCTATAACGACTTCGTTTCCATTTTCCATGTGTACCTATGGCGAGACCGGTCCTGTTCACTGAATAAATATTGAATATGTTGACATGAGTAGTTTGAAACAATGCCTAGTTTTCTATTATACCGATTAGAAGTTATGGGTTCATAGGAAAGGGTTTTGCTAACTTTGCATATAAATTCAAGACTTGTGCTGGTTGTTTCTGATGTTTACATTGCTAATAATGTAAGACATTCCACATCTTCAGTATGATAAGTTAATTTGAAAACAATACATTTCGAAGTAGACTTAATTAGTTTTGGATCTTTTCATCGCGTCTGGCACATAACAAACGCAGATAATATTATTGTAAAATTTTCTTGAAGGAAGTGTACTTACAAAGTCAATGAAGTCACCTTCAAAGGACTATTGAATTTTTTTTTAAATTTAATGTATATCAAATTTAATAATGTTATTATTAAGTTCTGCAAGTATTTTTAGTTTTTTTTTAATTATTGTGACAGCTGTTTCAGCGTTAAATGCCATTTTCAAACTGCGGTTAATCCACATTGTGACGACTTATTTATTCTTATTTTATTCTTTCCTACCCCATTCTATTTTGGACGAGTTTTTAAAAAATAATGAATTATTATCGGTGAAACCGATTTAGTTAGAAAATAATTCAAATTCTCTATTCTGTAAGGTTTTTTGATTTAGAATGTGTTTCCGCGTATTTAACTGATTAAAAATACTTGCAGAACTTAATAATAGCATTATTAAATTTGATTTACGTTAAAAAAAAATAATAATTGAATTCCTCGAATTAAACACAAACACAATGAATGGATTATTGATATGGCTTTAACATTGTTCGATAAAGGGAACATTTGATTAGCTAGGGTTTCCCATTATTTTTCATCCCTTTCCACCTACCTATCTACTCCATATTCTTTCCTTTTACAATATTTCCCAATTAGGGATGCCATAGCCCCGGGCTAGGTTACAGTTTTAATTGGATTGATTTAACATTTTGAAAATGCTTATTGAAAATGGTGTAAAGGAATGGACTGCCAGATAAATTATGATACTAAAGACAAAAAAACTCCAAAATGAGTGTAATTTAATAAGACAACTTTGTTTTACATCTTTAATATTTTCTTTGATAAAAGTTGATTTTCTTAACATTGCTTGTACCTAAATGTTCATCTGTAATACTAGATCATAATGAGTTCTTATCGAGATTAATTATTCTTTACGTCATTGGTTTAAAACTCGGGTGAGCAAAAAACACAATTTTTTATGACATTCGTCAGAATTATTTCCCAGTCTGGAAAATTCATATACATGGGTACCTACCACAAACAAAAATATATTGAAATTTTTCTCATCTTGCTTCGCCCGTAATAAGAAATTCCGGTGAAAAATATAATGGTTTTAAAAATATGTATTCATATAGATCAGGAACACCCCGATTCTGAATATATAACTTTTATGATATATAATTATACGTAGAATTTATAAATCGTTATTTAAAATTGAATAAATAATCATCTCATCAAAACACCTTGTTGTGTTGGTACCATTGCATTTGGAACATCTGACGTCACGTGCGCATTCTGTTTTTGGATTAGAATGTAAATTTTTATTTTTCACTTTTATTTTGTATTTTAAAGACGTATTGTTTTTAGTTTTTTTCGAAATTTAAACTTAATTTGGGTGACTTTAAGCTCTATAATTGATGTTCAATATTAAAAAAAACTGTAATTAATTAAATAAATTAGTGTATTCGTGAATAAATTAATTATCAATGCGGATATTATTATAATGCTAATGTGGAATGTCTTACATTATTAGCAATGTAAACATCAGAAACAACCAGCACAAGTCTTGAATTTATATGCAAAGTTAGCAAAACCCTTTCCTATGAACCCATAACTTCTAATCGGTATAATAGAAAACTAGGAATTGTTTCAAACAATTGTTAAATACTATTCTTATTCTTTGGGTTGAAGTTTTTAAAAAGTATATAATTTAATTACTTATGATTAGTTATGATTTACTATGAATAGTATATAAAATTATGTACGGTAAAGCTTATCCTTGTTTTGAAATTTGACATTATAATCTCAAAATTGATCCAAACCGACCGGCTATAAATTTGGAGCGTTTTAGTGGGCTTTGAAAAATGGAAATTTTGAAAATTATTTTAACTATGAAAACTAACTTTAGAAAAAAAACTAAATGTACTGGCATTTAAGCTTGAACGTCATTACTGACAAAAAAAAGTTATAAAAAAATGAACTGGAGTTCTTTATTGAATGAAAAGTACTTACTCTCTAAACTTCCAAAAACGCGTCCAAACAATATCACAAAAATTTTAATCGTTCCAGCCAAAAACGTGGTGCTTGTGTATATGCAGTATACCCCATTGCAAAACCAGGTTGGCCCAAAGGCATATTAATTTTATTACTCCAAACATGTATAACTTACTTCTGATTACTTTTGAAGAGACCACGTTGTGTCAAAACAATTTTTTTTTTAATTTAAATTTTATTTTTTATAACAAATAAAAAAATAATGATATCCCCAGTGGGATTGCCGACAAATAAATTATATTAAATTGATGGGATTTCTGAAAAAATATTAATTGTTAGGTGAGATGTTTTAAGTTCAGTTGAGTGGTTTCAGTGTTAGTCTGTATTTTGTGTTAATATATTTTCTATTTCAGATCTCCCTTGTAACGTATCCAACGTTTTATTTGATTTTTAAATTTATGTTGTTGTTGTGATTTTTAAAGGATAGTGGGATTTTGTTGTATACCTTAGTAATTATACCATTAACTATAAAAAAAAAATACTAAAATAAATATAATTTTCTTATAAGTCTTGACAGTCAGCTACAGTATTTATTCTTACACAGAATTCTTCCTTTTTCTCTTTTGAATAAAAAAACTGAACGCTTGATTTTTAACCTTCCACACTTAACTTAATTTTACACCGGTTGCTGGTACCAACATGTCATTTATTTTTATTGCACCAATAACAAAATATATAACTAACTAACTAAACATCGCGCCGTTTCTCTGCAGGGATAGGCAGAGAGAACGGACTGCCAAACAACTCGATCTTCGCATACACCTCTTGCTTTATTCACATTAATACATCGTCTCATCCAAACTATTCTGTTATTCTTATTTCTGACAGGCCCGACTCAAGAATTTTATTCACTTCTTGATCATACCATGTTTTCCTCGGGCGTCCCCGGCTTCTTCTTCCATTCACATTCGCGTCATATATTTTCCTTACACTCCTTTCTTCATTCACCCACTCAAATGCCCAAATAATCTAAGCGTCCATTTCTTAATCTTAATCTTACTCTTACTAATTACGGTCACATTGTACTTATGTGTATGCGATAATAACAGAAATTTCTTATTAATGTAATGTTAAATGTTATTTTTTGTAGCTTTTATCATCTTGCGTAACTTATTATGTAAAAACACATTGATTAAGTACCTTCGTTTTATGTTTAATTTTTTAAATTCCACTTAAACCTTAAATCATAAAAAAATGTTTTAAATTATTATAAAACCAGCTTTGGCTTTGTGGTATTTTAAAAAAAAAAAAATTTCTAATGCTGTCTTGTTATTTTTATGTGCTGCTGTGTATCAAAAACTGTAAATAAAACTGGTTATATCCTGCCAAAACTGTTTCCTTGGTCCATCACTACTATTTGAGAGACGGATCATTAAATGGTGGAATTAAAGCAAGACATTACTCTCGCTGGTCATGTGACATGACCGGAACTACCAGTAGTGTGAAACGAATAACGAATGGAATTAAAGCATTATCTATTGGCATCCTTGACAAAAACAGAAAGAGGTTACCACCTGAAACTGCCTACTTCGGATCAGCAAAACGTAAGACATTTGAGTGAAGCGTATCGTATTCAGAGCAAACTGATAAAAAGGAAATAGAACGTCTTCACACATTCAAATCTTTGTTGGAAAAGCATTTAAGTTTTTATTTTTATGATCGTATTCCATCCGGGTCTGCAATACGAAACTCTTATATCCAATTGGTACTGTGCTAAATGAGGCGGTAATATAAAATTTATTTTGAATTCTATGTTACCTAAAGTTGGCTTATTTACATCGTTTAACACCTCGACTCCGGTGATGGGTCTGATTTGACCCAGTGTTTTTTAAATAAAAGATTTTGCCGCAAATATTACGTTTAGGCTAATTTCCTCTTGTCTATTCTTTTATTAAATATTTACCCAAATCTCGACTCAAAAATGATTAAAATTGGACACGTTTTAAATAAGTTATAAGAATAATTGTGTATAAAAACACGCAAAAACTCGATCTCTTCTCAGTTGAATTTGAGCAGCCGACGAAACAGTATATCTCTCGCTCTATCCTTCCGTCTTTGTCTTTCGCAGTCCTTAACACGCAGATGTTGTCAACCATTCGGGCACATTTCTAGTATTGTGATTATATTTTTATAACTTTGTTTTAATTTTTTTTATTTCGTACCATACTAACGCAATGGCAAGGCAACATTATTTAGCTGATAATGAGATTGAAAAGCTACTTAACAGTGAGATCAGTGATGATGGCGACTTGGAATTCGAAGCATTGGATCCAGAATTTGAAAGTGATCCGGAAGACATATTACTAGAGGAAATATCTGAAAGTGAAAATGGAAGTGATAATGCAGTTAGTGTAGGAAATCTGAGTGAATCCGTTGCAGATCGACTTGTCAAATTCCGGATTCCTTTAATTTTTTAATGAAAATTGTTCATTTAACCCTTTCAGGACAACTGGTTACTGCTGCTAACCACCAATTTAAAATAGATTGTCTAAGTGCCTACTGGTTTCTAGTTAAAGCCATAGTGCAATATGTGTTGCCTATGTAACAGAAATAGTAGAGGATAATCAGGACATGATTTAAACATTTTCTTCTCATAATTTTCTGTATACACTTATTTGTAAATAATTTCTAGAAATAAAAATGTGTTAAGTAAAATATTTTTTATTCTGTCCTCAAAGGGTTAAATTTGTTTTGTTGAAAAATAAAAGTTTTAGTATTTTCAACTAAAATGTATGTCATTCAATGGTTTTAATTGTGACAAATAAATGTGTGAGAAAATTAAATACTCAAATAAGAACGCCATTATATAATATTTTCTAATATTTTCATAAGCAATCATCATATAATATGGCTATAAATTTAATTTATTTTCTTTTTACACATCTTTCTATTAGAGGTACAGCAACAAGGAAGAATTAAATAAGTGATTTTATTTCTGGTATTTTAAATAAAACAAGATATACTTGTAAATGCACACAATCGATTTCCCGAAAATGTTAATAAATATAGAAACAAAATGTTCGCTTCCACTGACTTCCTGGGTCGAGTCCTTACCCCCCCTCCCGCATTAACCTCTTCATTCCCCTGACCATCGGCGGCGGTTGTCTCAAGACGCGACCGATTTAGTCGTGGTTTTGCTCTCGCGTGGTATCGCCGCGCTGCTGCATATCGAAGAACCGCAACATTTACGGAATACTAATTTCTAAAACATCTATCTTTATCCAAGAAACACAAGGGATATGTTATGAGTTTATGAGGAATTACATAATATCATATAAAAGTAAGGATATGAACGAAAAATGCATAAAAAAGCCTTTTAATTTCATCATTTCAGCCGGGTCTATCTGGACCCACCATCGCCGAATGTGTTTTATTTTAAACCTCTGGGTATTACGTGATAATAAATCGTCTACAGCCTACATACTCGATCCCAATTTAAGTACTTTTTTATAGAGTTTTGTTTGTTGAGATACTTACGTATCAAATATCAAGGGATATACCTGGGTGGTGGGAAAATATAAATCGCATGTAGTCATATATTATCTATTCTGGACATGAGACACTTTTTTATTATTTAGTAATTTCAATAGAGTAATATCACATCAATATCGATACCAAAACGGACAAGCGAGCATAACGAAAACCTAATAAGGTTATTATTACTAAGTTTCACAAGTACCTTCGCTTTTATTATTGTGACAGCTATTTCGGCGTTTTCAAACAAAAGAAAGAGCCTTAGATTAAATGCACTGGAGCAACTAGAGGTAAACAATTTAACGAATGATTCTAAAATTTTCTTTTCCCCACTCCTTAGTATTTTAACCAAATCAAAACAATATAATTCTTTAGAATAAGTCAAGGATTTACTACATGCATTTAAATTCATGCCGTAACAGCATTCATGTCATTATAAAACAATTAAGAAATTCCTGAAACCATTAAAAGCGGGGAAAAGAGATTTCAACTTTAAGTGCAGCACGAAATAATTTACTTTAATCATTACAATTATTTTCTGAGTAAGTCGGTATTTACTGAAAATATTAATAAATCATTTCAGACATTTTTAAAATTTATTTTATTTAATATAATACATATATAATATTTAATACTACAGATATATCTTAATAGCTAATTACAAAAAAGTATACATTTATTTAACAAAAAGTGCCCAACTCATAGAGAAAGATTTCTCGTGTTTGAGTTAGGGAGCACCGCCATCTAGCGGCAGTAGTGAAAAAAATAAATTAATAGAAATCAAATCATCAAAATTAAATTAAATTACATCATCAACATTACAATTTTGTGGTGTTAAATAAAATCTTCGCAATGTGGCCTAACCGCAGGTTGAAAATTGCTTTCAACGTCAAAATAGCTGTCACAATAATAAACACTATAATACTTATAGAACTTAATAATAACATTATTTTATTTATCTTATTTATATATTTAAAAAAATGTGTTCTACGAATTTAACACAATAACAATTAGCATATAACCAAAACGTCAAGTGACAATAACGCTCTACCGTAAACACTTACGACCGTTCTTTCCAACTCTACTGAGCATCTGTTGAACCGAAATTTTACCTCAACGCTGATACGCACAAATACGCTTTTCGCAACGAAACTCAAAATTTACGATGAATTTAGGATATCGATATTTAGCATCTCAAAAATCTGCACTGTTCACCCACAATTCACCCTTAGGTCAGCAGCGTCATCAGCTATCGGGAGGTTGCAGGAACCAAAGCGCACACCTGATACTAAGTTCGGTGATCGTGCTTTCGGAGTATCAAGACCTAAATCCTGGAATGAACTGCCGCATGACTTAAGAATTATCAAAGACTCGATAGAATTCAGAAATAAACTTAAAACTCGTATTTTCAGACAATCATATCCATAAATTGAAGAAATTCACCCGTAAATTGCAAAGCTAGGCTAGCCGGTCGGTGCTCACCTAAAGTCACTTATAGAAAAAGTTTAAGAAATTCACACATCGGTGCACAAATGCGTCCACAGCCCGCAACACTGTAAATAACCAAAAGTGTAAAAACTAAATAAAAATGGTAATGTCCATTAGAAGCTTCTTACGCTTTTTAAGGTCATTTTATAAACATTTTCCAGTCCTAAAAATTAAAAGTATTTCAAATAAATGCCAACTCTTCTTGTGCCACCAATATTCTAATAAATGTAACATCAATAGAAAAATAGAAAAGAAGGATAAAATAGCAACTGTTAAAATATCATCTCTATACTTTCAATTTCTAATAAAACTGTGTTCATGTGAAGCGACCTGCCAGGTAAGTACGTTTTTCTGTATCTGTTTGTAATAGGAATTAAGATTTGTACAGCGCCCTTGAGGTGATTTCTCACAAAAACGGCGCTATACAAGTAATCCAATTATTATTATTATTATTAAAAGTATCAACAGGGTGAAAAAAATGTCACCGAAATGTCAAATCTCATTATTGGTTTGCAATCTATTTTACACGATTGAAATATTAAATGACAAAGACTTATTTCCGTTTTTAAATGCCAAAAACATGTTTATTGTATATTAAAAAAAACTGAAGAGAACCTAACTCATTTGATTTATTATAAGGTACGTTTTGTCTTATTTTTCACAGACAAGAAACGTCAAACGTCAATTATAAGAAACGAACAATGCACTTTCCTGGTATTTACAAAAGTCAAGCAAACACTTTATTTTCAACATATTTTTATATACGTGCCTGAAGTATAACTTCTTGGTTTATATACTAGTTTTTTTTTTTAAATGATATGTATTCACAATAAATACAATTTAAACACATCTCTGTTAATTTTACATAGAAAGTTTTTACTTTAATGTCATTTAATTGTCTATTAAGTGAGCGGGCACTATTTTACTGACCATGAAAGTGGGCGGGCACCACCATAGACAATTTAGGATGTCCAACGATAAAAAATGCTTGTAAACAGGCAAACTGAGCGAATGCTAAACAAAACACTTGGCTGATCGGTACCTGAGATTGATCATACGAAAAGTTGGAAAGAACGACCGTAAGGATACCTTTTTTATCAAGCCAATTAACTTTAGGAAAGAATAACCGGACGATCGAACCGTTCCACGTGGTGTCTTTAGTTAGTATCGAATAAACCAGTCGATACGATGCTAGTTTTCAAAGCTATGTTAATCAAATATTTTAATATTTTATTGGGTTATCATGAATGTAAAACGGAGAGAAACCGGAAAAGTGGGATTTCTTATTATGTGCATCGGGATAGTATAATATTTTTCGTATTCGTAAACAGCTTTTACTTTCTGACTTATCATATCTTCTTCACCTTCTTCTATTTTTTATCATATGAGATTTCGAAAAATCATCCCCTTCTCCATTTTCCACCACTTCCAGCAGAATTTTGGTATTTCTTGATAAGATTTTCGAACACTTGACGTTCAAAATAAAAGGAAAACGGAGTACGGGTAAGGGTAGGGTAGAGGTGGGGTTAAGGATAGGCGTAGGGGTAGAGGCGTGGGTTGGGGTAACACATCACAACCTCAAAACTTTTCTCCAAACCATTCATAACACCAAGCAACGCCGAGTACTTCAGCTAGATATAATATAAGCGTATGAATTTTTTCTGTCATTATTTTATACCATAGTTAAGTTTTAATGTAAGGATCGCCACTTGCTTTGGGGAAATTGGTACAATGTAGACCACGCCGTATTGAAAAAAAAATGTTCGGCATATTGATGCAATACGGAACAAAAAAACACTCGTATACCTGACGAGTAGCGGGTACTTCTGAATCAGTCAATATTATTTTATTAAATTAAAGTGGGTTAAAACAAAAGTACACCTTTATATTATATAATAATAATATCATATTCCATGATAACAAATGTGACAATGAAAACTGTAAATAAACTGATAAGTGTACCATAATCAACTCTTCTTCCGACATTAAATACCTTCGTGTGATCATTGATCAATACTTAAAATGGAATAGACACATCACAGAGCTACTAAAAATAATAAGGAAATGTATAGATGTACATATATTCGTAAGGCTAAGAAATATTTTAAATGTGAAAATAATCAAAAATGTGTACTGTGCCCTTGTTCACTCTTTGATTTTTTATTGGTTGGGGAAGATCTTATAAAAATAATTATTAATTGTTTTTGTAATTAATTCGTAGAACTCCAATTAATTTATTTTTTTAAATTGAATGTAAATAAAATTTATAAATGTTATTTTTAAGTTATGCAAGTATTTTTAGTTTTTATTAGTGTGACAGCTATTTCGATAATAAAAACTAAAAATAGTTGTAGAACTTAATAATAACATTATTAAATTTGATCATAATTTAAATTGAGTAAAAGTGTCACAAAAAATCATCATAAAAGTAATTCTTAAAAAAAATCCACCTTTTTAACGAAATCACCTTTCACACTATTTCCAGTACCAAATGTTGAAATTGTGTTTATGAAAGTTTCTGTTATAAAAATGTGTAAAAGGAAAATTTTTAAAGAAAATTGTGAATATTACAAACTTATGAGAAATGGAAATCAATTCACAGGAAATAATTTCAAAACAACTCAAATCCAAAACCATTACATTTATCAAGCCATAAAAAATTACAATAACCTCCCCATTTTCTGATAAGGATGAAGAATACCCTTTAATTAAATATTTTGTAAATTACTTGTAATGCAACTCATAAGAAAAAAAATAAGAAAAAAAAGTTTTTCAAATTTGAAAAATTATTATTGAATTTAATATGCATTTACAAATAAAGATGTATATTTCATGCATCGTTTTATTAAGGGTGTTTATTTTAAGTAATACGAGCACATTGAAATCATTTACGACATGCCGCACGCCACTAGTAAAGAGTTAACACCATTTAAATCTCTGTATTCGGGTTAAAATTTTCAATCGGATTTAAGGTATTAGGAATCCATAAATCTCAACTTTCATTCCAAAATTTAACCGTAAACTCTCCGTAATAAGTCAATTAAGTACCATTTCATTATCCTATTTTAAAGATACTTAGCTGGGCTTACAATGCGTCCGATTTTAGTCTGGGTTGTCCGGACTTGGCATCCCTCGCCAAACATTTGGCAGTGGCTTTTAGAGTAAACATAAAACTGGAGAAGGACCAAGTAGTTAAATATACTACTGCCTCTATTTAAATTAAATAATACACAGAAATTTATGGTCACCCTATACTTAGCCAAATTTAGCTGGAGCCAAGGTGACCCCAGTTTGACAAGCGTATATGGAACATATTTTTTGTATATTTATATATTCATTAATACGTGGTAGAAGAAGTCGGGGACGCCCGAAGAGGAAATAGGATGAACCAACGAATCAAATTATTTAATCAAGTTACGTCAAAGGTTGGAATTACAGACGTGTGTATATAGTATTAATTGTTTGTCTGTTTAATTCGTGGAACTCCATTTAATTTTTTTATTTTACTTATTTTACGTTAATCAAATTTAATAAATTCTTATTATTGTGACAAAATGAACAACCAAAAAACAAAACAAAAAACAACAACAAAAAGCAATAACAAAAAAAACAACAACAAAAAAACAACAACTAACATAACGCATTAATCTGCAAGGTAAGTATGTTTCTGTATCTAACTAACTAACTAACTAATCATTACGCCGTTTCCCCGCAGGGGTAGGCAGAGAGGACGGATCGCCAAAGAACTCGATCTTGGCATACACTTCTTGCTTCAATCACATTCATACATAGCCTCATACATACTTTTGTCTTATTCTGACTTCTGGCATGACCTGACTCAAGTATTTGATTCACTTGATCGTACCATTTTTCCTCGGGGGTCCCGGGTTCTTCTTGATTCACATTCGCATTCATAAATATATTATCCTTACACTCCTTTTTTCGATCATTCACTCTACATGGCCAAACCATCTGTATTTGTACGTAATGAGATAAACCCTAGCAAGTAATACTTGTACAGTGCCCTTGAGGTGATTTTTTACAAAAACGACGCTATACAAACCATTCAACTATTGTTATTATTATTATTATTATTAACTAAAATATGTACGAGTATGTATGCGATGAAACAATAATGTGAATAAATTGAGGAGCGTATGCCAATACAGAGTTGTATGGAGTTCCATCCTCTATACCTACTTCTATGGGGAAACGACGTCATGATTAGTTAATATAATAATAATGTTTTATTACCTCCTTTTTGTTCAAAAAAAAAAATAATGATATACTCATTGGGATTTCACGTTCTGAGGATTTCATTTACAAAATATTAATTTACATTATATTAAATTGATGTGCTTGATGAAAAGAATAAAAACAATTGTAAGGTGAAGTGTTTTAAATGAAGCTGAGTGGTTTCGGTGTTAGTCTGTATTTTGTGTTAATATATTTTCTATTCCAGATCTCCCTTGTAACGTATCCAACGTGTTTTATTTGATTTAAATTTATTATGGTTTTTGGGATTTTTAAAGGATAGCGGGATTTTGTTGTAGCGTTTCGTACCAGAGTATAAGAATTTTTTTTTGTCAAATATTGTGTTTGTGGTTCCTTGTTAGTATTAATTTGTTAGTAATTTTTGCTAAAAATAAATTATTGTACCTATTTAGACCCGAGTAATAATTTTGTTAGTTTAATTCAAAACATTGAGCGACGAACTTGTAAATTAATCATTTTATCTGACCTTCCCACTAATCCAATCCATCATGAATTCTAATTAAAATTTTACAGTCATTAATAGAAATTAAATCATCTAAGATTTTGCAAACGATAACTTTAATAACATAGTTGTTGTAGAATATTAATTTACTGAGTTTCGAAATAAAGAGAAGCGAGACATATTAATTTGTAAAAAGTCGTGATTATTATTATTTATTTATTTTTATAAATTTTATAGTCTTCTTTTTTTATAACAAACTAACAAATAGTTATATCCTAACTGTATTCAGTGTTTCATTTGATTTTTAAATTTATTCTGGTTGTTTTCGATTTTTAAAGTATAGTGGGATTTTGTTGTAGAGTTTAGTACCACAGTAAAAGAATTTTTTTTGTCCAAATGTTGTGTGTGTAGTTCCTTGTTGTATGTGTTTTTGATCTAGTGTTTCTAATATGTGTGATTGTTGTTATTTCTTGTTTTTTTGTATTTATGTATATAAAGTAGTATTGTTTTAGAGTATAATTGTGTTATTATATTATGATTTGTAATATTATGATTTGTTATATTATGATTCGTTATATCATGATTTGTTGTATTATGATCTGTTAAACTATTTTACTATGATAGTTATTGTGGCTATCGATCCCAAGAGAGCCGAAACAATTATTTGTATATTAACTTAGTTTAAATTGTAAAATAATTTATTTGTAAATTTAAAAATAAATGCATCACCTCGGAGTCCGTTGATATCCATCTGAAGTATAATTTATTAATAAAAAAAATGATTGGGTAGGATTTTTATTCCTCTTAAAAACGAATAACAAATTAAATCAAGGTGTATAATATACCTAACATATAATACACATAATTAATATTATACTCCTATGTTGAAATAGAACAAACCATAAACATTTCTACATTAGAAAGGCTTTGATTTTATTTGTATGTTTAAAATAATTAATTGTATTATTGACTCACCTTCTTTGTTGCAACTCATTCACTTCAACATTCCTAGTCCTACTCTACTAATTATAGGTACCACACTGTAAATAATGTCGAGATTTGTTAACTTAAGTCAGGGCCTTGAAATTTTTGGTACCAGTCTGATTTTTGTCGGGCTTTACGAAATTAGAACTCGAAGATTATCATTTAGAATGTCTAAAATCACGGACTCTACTGAAACTTTGTTCAGGCTTTGACTTGAATGTTCTCGAAAATGTTTATTTTTATCCTCTTTTTGTCATTGCTTCATTTTTGTATTATGTATGTGCTATTTTTTTCTGTAGCCCCTTTCATTCTGTGTAATTGGACATTGGTCCATAAATAAAAATTTTCATAAAAACGGCGCTATACAACTCATAATAATAATTATTATTAAAGTCGAATAATATCAAAATCGAAATTCACTTTTTCGGAAACTTAAACAATGTGTTGGAATGGCTGTGTTTAGTGACGAGATTTGAATAGGCATGTAAACTTCCCAACCTCCTTCTTTGCCATGTCCCTTCCCTCCCCACCGTTAGCATCACAATATTCTCCAATTTGGGGATACCATTCGTTGGGTTCTGTAACGGGTATCTCCCTTTGTCTATTGTCCCATTAGGCATGATTGTGATTGTGTGTATGTATGTTTAAAGTGTAGTCTGTGCCCATGTTTGTAAATGAACTCAGTTCATTTTATAAAGTCAAAGCAATACCTGATCGGCATAGAAAAGTTTAAATTAAGTTGGTGGAAAACACAGGTGAATTAAAATTAGAAGGTTGCTATCTATTTTCAGGTTAAATTCAAACAGACAGACATCACAAGCACGTGTAATTATTCTGTTTAGACTATTGTTCAAATAATTCTAACAATCAGCGATTGCCACTTTTGCTATGTAAACATCCTCTAATCAGCAAATAATTTGTCTTGTAACAGAGTTAAATTTGTACTGAACCTAATATTTGGTTAGTTGAATATCAATAGTCACGGTACAAATATTATCTTCACATTGCAACACCACGTGTATTCAAGGCATGTAATTAGATTTCAAATATGGTGAGCGTATGTTCAAGGGTGTGAAAGGGACAACCGAGTATGAAAGAGATAGCATGATTCAGCGGATCATATAAATTAATGAATGGTTGTCTCATCCTTCTTCGTTCCCTAAAACTCACATTGTAACACTGTGACTATGAATTATTATATCATTTACATAGATTATTTATATCATTTACAAAAAATTAAATAAAATTTACAATATTTTTCAAAAGTGTGTTATAATTAAATAAAAATATTTATTAAATATGTGCCCCCATAATTAAGCTGAGATTGTTTGTATGGATGGTGTTTTATTTATTTTTTTATTTTTTTGTTATTTGTTTATTTATATGTTATATTATTCAGAACATATTTCAGTGTGTGTTTTATTACACTCTATAGTTTAAATATATTCTAACTACCGACACATCGACTTGTCATTCCACCTCACGAATCCCAGAGATCCCGCATTTTATCAAGGCGTGTAGTCATTACATAAAATTATAATTCAAACGGAGAAAACATTAATTAAAAACTAAATTAGTTTTCGAAAACTTATATCAGTAGTACCTCTAAGTAGGTAGAGTGAACGAATGTTTATAAGATCCTCGGGTATGGGGTGGTTTATTAATACCTCTCACCAGTGGCGTGCATTGCTCCGTGACAAAAGGTAGACTGTGTGTAGTTTTTTTTAAATTTGGGTGTGAATTGTACATTAAATATTTGAATGGCCATTTTATTTTCATCTCCCGCTAATTGATGTGGCCAACTGGATAAATAAGCTAACAGCTGTTTCTTAGCAAAATCGTTAAAAAAATACGTTTTGATCAGAAATTTCGTTTTTTTTGTTTAGGGTAGTAACAGCTTTCCACCCTTTATGGGTACATACCACTGCCTCCACTTTCCTACGAAACAGTGGCGTGCAGTTCAGAAATAATGAAAATCATGGCAAAAGTCAAAACGAGCGTAAATGAAAATGACAGAAAATAAAAGAACAATAAAACTTACGTAGCAAAAAATTTTGAGTATTTTGAGAGTGGGAAACCGATTCCGCAATTTTCGTGGAAATAAGCTATGCAGCGATTTATTCAATTAATTGAAAATTTCCATTTGCTAACCTTGAGAATAGCCAAATTTTGACGAATTTGAAAAAACTTTGAGGGATATATTATTTTAACGAATGAAATATATATCTTAATAATAATTGAAGTAGATTTTTTGACCACATCTTTATTTTTTTCGACGTATGTAAATCTGTCGCTTGACATTATTCCATATACTTGATAACGCCGATTCAGAACATACAAGTTTTATTATATGTCACAATATCATATCATACAATGTCATGCGATAATGTGCTCTAGAGAGAGCAACTTTAAGGGTCATTATCGCATAACATTGCCGTGTCAGATGGAACCTTGTTATTCCAAGGGGTCGATATATTAATTATACGTAGAATTTATTCATCGTTATTTAAAAATGAATAAAAAATGATCAAATGAACAGTTAAGGAATACCTAAGGTGTTTAAATAATAATCTGAATTTGCAAACCATGTTTTAGAAACCAATCATTCTTTTGATATAAATAAAGGTTTAAAATGATTGTATACAAATACAGCCGGTTTACAATTAGACAAATTTGAAATTTTAGAAATCAGAAAATATAATAATATTTTTTTATTAACATTTTTGATTAATTACTTGCCTATAATATCTATTGTTGTTTATGTTTATAATTTGTCTATTCATCCATTATTGTGATTTATTTGTTATCATTTGTCTATACTTGACATTATAATTTCTAGTACTTTATATATTCCTGATGAAGAAAGCATCGCTTTGAAAACATGTAGATAACTGTGTATATTAATAAAGTGGTGAATACAAAGTATATTTTTAATTCATTTATTAATAATGACGCCACAAAGTGAATATCAATCGTTTGAAGAAATTATAAAAAATCATCTCATCAAAACATCCTATTATGGTGGTACCATTGCATTCGGAAAATTTGACGTCTGAAAACTAACTTTAGAAAAAAAAAGTATATACTGGTTAAAATGAGGTTAAAACATCATTATTAATAAAACAATATTAAAAACTGGACTAAAAAATTTGAACGAAAGTATTATAATGGCAGGGGAATTAGACGGGACGGATTTGAATCGGCTTAAGGTATGTATGGGGATAAAAGAACGAATGACAATTTGTAACAGAATACTTAAAGTATGTTTAGAGTGGAACTTTTTTGTATCGAATACCTTCTTCGATCATAAAGGTATCCACCAATATACGTGGGAAAGAGCAAATGAGAGGTCAATTATTGATTTTGAGGTAATTGACTCTAGGTTGAGAACCGTTACCGAAGACACAAGAGTCTTCAGAGGGGCTGAGGTTGTTGAATCCGGCCACTTCCTGGTTGTGTCGAGAGTAAACCTCTTCCGCGGCTGGCGCTCTAAAGTGAAAACGGTGTCGACTCCAACAAGAGTCAAAATAGAAAAACTACAAAACGATATTGTGAGAAGTAAGTATGAGAATTGTGTAGAGATGTGATTGAATGAGAAGGAAATGAACGGTCTAAGCACAGACGAAACATGGAACCACATAAAAGTGAGTCTCTGTGAATCTGCTAGAGAGGAATGTGGAATAAGTACGCAAGGTAGGAAGAAAGGCGATGGAAGAGAAAGAAGGAATCGAATTGACAAAACACTTCCAAGAAAATATTAAACTTGGAAGGAGGTCAAAAAGTCCAGAAATGGTTCAGAAAGCGGATGTATGAAAGTGATAAAATCGAAAGATGGAAAAATGTTAACGAATGAGAAAGAAATAAGATGGATTAAATATTTTGAAGAGGTTTTTGAAAGCAACCCGACTGATAGTGGTCCCAGTGGCGAATTAGGTATGAATGACGATGGCGTGAATGTTCCCAAACTAAGCATAGATGAAATAAAAAAGAGCGATTAAATGTATGAAGAATGGTAAGGCTGTTGATTTCGACAATATTGCTGCTGAATACTTTAAAGGAGATAGCCGTATAATTCTCACATGGCTATGCAAGGTTATTAACCAGTATTTAGAGAAGGGTTACACCCCATTAGATTGGAGGAGCGCTGTGATCATGCCTCTATACAAAGGTAAAGGGTCACGTATGGAATGTGGAAATCACAGGGCTATTAGCCTGCTAAGGTCAGTTGGAAAGCTGTATGGTAGGATATTGATTGAAAGGGTACATACGAAAACAAAAGATAACAAATCGGTTGAGCAAGGTGCATTTATGAGCGGAAGGGGGTGTATGGATCAGATTTTATCGTTGCTTATGCTAACAGAGAAGTTTCTGGCAAAAAACCAAAAACTCTTCTGTGCCTTTGTAGATCTACAAAAAGCGTACGACCGAGTTGATAGGAAAAAAATATGGAAGGTATTATCCAAGTATGGAGTGAATACGAATCTCATACAGGCAACCGCGTCTCTGTACGAGGAAAGCGTTGCATGTGTAAGGGTGTTTTACGGGGTGGTTTAACATCACAAAAGGTGTTAAGCAAGGCTGCGTAATGTCACCATGGTTATTCAATATATACATGGATAATTGTATGCAATAATTGAAAGAGGTGGGCTTGAGCGCGAAAATGAGTAATCTGAAAGTATGTTGCCTGTTGTATACTGATAGTCATGCTGTTTGAAAGAGAGAGTACGAAAACAGTGTGCAATATAGTTGTGAATGACGAATACTTGGAGCAGATAGATGAGTTTGTATATTTGGGAAGTATGTTTACGAGAGATGGAAAGACTGATAGGGATATTGAAAGAAGGGCGAATGGAGGAAACTCCATTAATGGAGGACTGAACGCGGATGGCGCTAACAAAAAGTTGTCCAAAGAAGCGAAGCTAGAAGTTCAGAATGGAGTGCTGATACCAACCCTGATGTATGGCAGTGAGGGATGGAATTAGCAGAGGAAGGATGAAAGTAAACTGAAATCCACAGAAATGAGATCTCTGAGACGAATGTGTGGTAAAACCATGTATGATCGTGTAAAAAATATTAAAATTCGTAAAGAATGCAAGGCTGATGTAAGCGTAATGAGTAAGATTAAGAAAGGGACGCTTAGATGGTTTGGGCATGTGGAGCGAATGAACGAAGAAAGGAGTGTAAGAAGAATGTATGACGCGAATGTGGATGAAAGAATAAGCCGGGGACGCCCGAGGAAGACATGGCACGATCAAGTGAATTAAATGCTTGAGTCGGGCCATGTCAGAAGTCGGAATAATAGAAGAGAATGTATGAGACGATATATGAATGTGAATGAAGCAAGAATTGTATGCTAAGATCGAGTTGTTTGGCTGTCCGTCTTCTCCCCCTACCCCTGCGGGGAAACGGCGTGATGGTAGGTTAGTTAGTTAAAAATTAGACTGGAGTTCCTTATTGTTGTATCGTTACAATTCTTGTCTGAGTACCTTTGGTCATAGAGCAATGCACGTCACTGCTATTATAGTATTGAAGTCTGTTCTTATTATTACAACACTGTCTTACTGTAATGTATATGACTAACTAACTAACTAACCATCACGCCGTTTCTCCACAGGGGTAGGCAGAGGGGACGGACCGCCAAACAACTCGATCTTGGCATACACTTCTTACTTCATTCACATTCATACATCGTTTCATTCATTCTCTTCTGTTATTCTGACTTCTGACATGGCCCGACTCAAGTCTTCCTAGTGCGTCCCCGACTTCTTTCTTTCACATTCGCGTCGTATGTTCTCCTTACACTTCTTCGTTCATTCGCTCTACGTGCCCAAACCATCTAAGCATCATTTTCTTAATCTTAATCATTACGGTTACATCAGCCGTGAATTATTTGTCAATCTCAACATTTTTCACACGATCATAGATAGTTTTACACACATTCGTCTCAGAGATCTTATTTCTACAGCATTCAGTCTACTTTCATTCTTCCTCTGCCAGTTCCATGCCTCACTGACATACATCAGGGTTGGTATCAGTATTCCATTGTGGACTGCTAGCATCGCTAATTCCTTTATTAATTCGCTAGTTAATTTACATTTTGACGAATTTGCAAGATTTACGCATATTAGCAACTCTTTTAAATTATATGGAGCCTGGAAAAATGTTTTACAATGTATTTCGACAACAAATTACACTAGCTTCATCCTCTAATTAATTTACATTTCAAATGCTGCGCCCTCTTCGGGCTGCATCCATGAGTTTCGTCGTCGGCTCATAAAGCTGAGTGATACGTAATTCAATATTATCATTATTACTCAATAATACAAAAAAATTTTAGTACTCATTTTTCCCCATAACATCAACCAGCACCCGTCTAACACGTATGTACGAGTATAATTGTTTACTCTATAATATTTGTTCTTTCGTACGTTCATAAGTTCTTTTCTGTACTGTTCTTCACATCTCTTTATACATAATTATTATACTTTTTCTATATATATTATATTACCATACTATGTCAATACTACCTTTTTCCCTTCTATTATTGTATAATGGCACTTAATATGAACTAAACTTGTCAATTTGACTGTCCTAAAACAGGATTTGTTCTCAGTTGAGCAGTCAAAGCTTTCTTAAAATTTATTGTTCAATAATGTGTATGTTTCAAATAAATAAAAAATAAAATTTTAAAAATAAACCGCAGGAAAACCGCAATCTACATAAAAATAGATGAAATGCACGCCACTGCTACATGGGTATTAAAAATATAAGATATGATAATATAGATGTAATTACTCAATGTATCATCCCCCTCAGGCTACCTAGCCAATATTATGTTACATGATGGTAACCTTTGACTTATAAGTTTATACTTTCTTTGAAGATTCCGAAAATAAACTTAATTAATCTGAGAAAAGGCACTCAGTAAATAAAGCGCTTCCCTTTGGCTAATACATTTCGCCCTTGGGGTGAAGCGATGGAAGGAACCCACCTAACCAAAACTGATTTTAAAAGCATTAATAATGTTGCCGTATATTTATTTATTTATTATATTATATATAGGGGCTTTTCAATAGTGACACAGGTGCAAAACACTTCACAGTAGGTACATAGATAAAATAGATAGCCTTCACGAAATACAACAACTAAATATTTCATTTATCTCATGAACAA
>JAHDVE020005603.1:0-19926 GCA_022606495.2 Halesus radiatus
ATATTATATAATTGAAAATACACTTTGTATATACCATTTTATTTAAAATATATAATTTCTACATGTTTCGATAGCAATGCTATCATCTCCAGGAATAAATGAATATTAAAAAATAATTTCAAGTATAGAAAAATGATAAAAAATTTAAAACAATAATTTAAGAATATACAAAATATGAGCATAAACAAAAATGAATTAAAGTAGGTAAGTAACAGATTAAAAATGTTAATGACAAAATAATTATAAAACATTGAATAATATATTTAAATTAGAAATATAAATAAAAATTATTATTATTAATATTAATATGAAAATAAATTTAAGAGATAGCTATTTTTTTTAAATATTTGATTATTTATTAAATTTAATTCGCTATTAACACTTTTTCTTATTTCTAAAATTTCAAATTTATCTAATTGAAATTTTAGAAATAAGTTTAAGTGTATTTTATAGTAGGATCGCCTCCGATTAGATGATTTATTCTAATTCCAACTAACACTTTCAAACTAATATATGGTATATACATCCTCTGATATTTGTCTAACTATTAACAATTTTTAAAGCTGTACTCGTATGTTGCCGTTTTAACAAAATTTTCTGACCATAAAATAACATTGTCTAATCAATTCAACGTAGGTATTAAAATACAAGATAAAGTTTAAAAAATAAGTGTCTGATTAATATAAAGTTGTAGGGCGATATAATTGTTTGGGTCAGTCGTCACTAAAGTTAAAATTGCCGCGATGGTTTCCAACCTCCGATGAAAGTGCGAAAACAAGAAAAATAATAAAATCTTCATTTATTTATAAATGAATTAGTATTTGTATTCTATATATTCCTGATGAAGAAATTCGCTTTCGAAACATGTAGATATTTGTGTATATTAATAAAGTGGTGAATACAAAGTATACTTTTTAATTAATTTATTAATAATACTTTTTTGAACACCATTTTTTTATGTATACATATCAAGATGTATAACTTTTTTTTATATCAGAATTAGCCCCCAAATAATGGTTAAAGGTGGCTCTAAAATCGCTAAAAATCAATTCCTCTAATGGCCTCTATTTCATAATGTAAAACAAAAATAAATAAATTGCTTCTAATCCGTGCTTGATATTATCTATATTTTTTGATGAAAAAAATCCTTAGCTTTAGGCGAATATTTTGGCCTCAAATTCAAAATTAAATTTTGAATCAAACAGGCCGCGCAGCCTTTCCTCTTAATAAAAATTATTATAAAACATTGAAAAACAAGTTTATATTAGAAATTAAAAAAGAAATTATTTTTATAATTAATATTAATATGAAAATAAATTCAAGAGATCATTATTAATTATATTTAATTGAGTATTAATAACACTTTTTCTAAGATCTAAAATTTCAAATTTGTCATTTGTAATTTGTGGTAAACCGATTTTATTTATATGCAAAAATTTTAAACCTTTATTTATATCGAAAGAATGATTGGTTTCTAAAATATGGTTGGCTAATTCATAATAATTGTTATTATTTAAAGACCTTAGGTGTTCCTTAAATCTAATATTTAAACTTCTTAACGTCTTTCCTGTATAAAAAAGTTCCAATCCTTCCAAATTAATTTATATGCCTTAGATTTATTTAAGATATCATCCTTATCCTTGTTATCTATATAAATTTTTAGTTTATTATTAGTATAAAAAAAACTGATTGGATAGTATTTGGGATGTTTTTAATTAATTAATTTTAAGTATTATTATTCAAAAACAATATTTTTCTCCACTTTTTACTAACATCGGTTATTTGTTTATTAAATAATATAGACATGAATATTTACAACAGAATATAATGAGCTATTGAAAATTACAAGTTTTTAAATCATAAAGTGAAAACGTCCAACAGTAACGTAAAATAGAAAACTAAAACAATAGTATAGCACAAATCATTAAATCTGCATTATTCAAGCTACAATAATTTATTGTAGCTTTTATCAAAATGCTGGTATTGATGACGCTTTATTTTAATGGAGTCAAATATATCAACAATACCTCCAAACTTGTTGCCGAGATCATGCATATTAGTGAACGTGACTGATTTTGTACTTGTTGCACTGTCTTGTGTCCCTCGACGGTACATGTAATTTAATAGTGGCGACGATTTTTTTTTACAGTAACTCCACACAGGAGACCAAGGAGGAAATAATTTCCCTCAAGGCCTATATCATCTTTGGGGATGCTGTGTGGAGGATCTTTTAGAGGATAGGAAGGAGTGAACTTGGGTCTTGAAGAGACCCATGTTATAGGATGGAGGAAACACAGAGGCCGGCAGATCATTCCACAGCCGAGTTGTTGAACACAAGAACGAGTCGTAGAAGCGACCCGTTCTCATGTGACAAATGTCAACCGTGTGCAAATGTTGGGCGCGCGTTTGGCGTGTTTCCCGACTATGCACCGGTGCCGAAGGGATCAATGACGCTAGTTCTTCGGAGCATCTTCCATTAAAATACCGGTAGAACAAGGACAGCATTCCCACCTGACGTCTGTGCTCCAAAGATTGCAAAACGTTTCTTAAGATAGGCGAATCTATCAAACGGACCGCCCGTTTCTGCACAGAGTCAAGGGTTTTTTTCAGATATTTTGGGACTCCCGACCAGAGATGGCTGCCAAATTCTACAGTGGGGCGCACTTGCGATTTGTACAGGGTCAGCAGTTGTGTACTATTAAAGTATCTGCGGGCTCTGTACAATACGCCCAGCTTCTGAGAGGCTAACTTTACTCGGGCTTCGATGGAGCCCCATACCTGAGCTGGTCACTTAAGGTTACATCAAGCATATCAATGGAGGGCTTGTTGGGAAGATTGCTTCCATTAAAGGAGACTAGATTGTCATTTCGATCCCTTTTAGACGCAATCAGACATGATTGGGTCTTTGAAACATTAAATTCGACGAGGTTATTCTTACCCCAAGAGGAGACCCTCTCAAGGTAACCGTCCATTCTCTGTTTCAAAGCCCTCCGAGCCGTTGGAGTTTGTGTGCCCTTTGGGGGCTTGTCAAACAAAAGCAATCATGGACTGTACTGTCATCCGCGTAACAATGGATTGGTGCACATGTCAAGAGGTCATTGATGTGCAACAAAAACAATGTCGGAGATAGAACCGATCCTTGTGGGACGCCAGCATTTATTGAATGCGAGGAAGAGATGAAACCATCAGCAACCGTCTGAATCGATCTCTCCCTCAAAAAGTCGGCAATCCACGTACACAAGGAAACGGGAAGTCCGTAAGAAGGCAGATGGCATTAATTAACCCTATCGATGATTTTCTCATACTACATTCCTATGAAACTGCCTGTATCACATTGAATTTTTCAAAGGAATGAATATGAGTGATCCTACACCCTTACCTAGTTGTATGTGTAATACGCTGCAAAAAAGAACACTAGCAGAACTAATACGTTTATTATTCGTGTGATGTTCCTTATTCATCTGAACGTGAAAAGTGCGACTCCTGGTGGAATATTACCATACTAATAACTAAACAACGGTCAAGGTTAGGTTAGTGTTTTGTCGAGATCAATATCAACCATTGAGACCTTCTCAGAAGTGGCCAAATCACTGGTGCCACCTCCGAGCGACGCATCTTCGTGAATAATCATCACGTTAATGACTCTGGGCCAGGGATAGCCAATCTTCGTTAGGAACACAGAGATAATACATAGAGATGTCCCAACACGCGAGGGGAAGAAACCAAAATTAAGGGGGCGAGCTAGGCGTACCGCCAAGTTAAATTAAACTGCAAATAAGTAAAAACCAGAAAATTTTAGATGGACCCTTTTATTAAATATTTTGTAATTTGTTTACCGCAGTCAAAATCATGAGAAACAAGCCTGGACGGCAGTGACCTAGGCTGGTGCAAAAAAAACTTTAAAAAAATGAATAAAAAATATGTAAAGTTGGCAAAGGTAGCGAAATAATGATTCAAAGTAATAAGGAACTCTAGTAAAAAATATCATGACTTATATTCATGTAGATCAGTAAACGCCAATTCTGAATATATAACTTATATTATATACATAGAATTTATAAATCGTTATTTAAAAGCGAATAAATAATCATTTCATCAAAAACCTTGTTATATTGTATTTTTAACATCTGACGTCACGTGGGTATTCTGTTTTTGGATTATTACGAAGATTTTTATTTTTCGATTTGGTTTTGTATTTTAAATACATATTTTTTAGCTTTGGTGAAATTTAAATTTATTTTGGGTGACTTTAATTAAACTCTATAATTATTGTCCAATAAAAAAATACTATTATTAATAACAGAAATTAGACTATTCCATGAGCACACCAATTGTCAATATGGATATTTTGATAATGTTAATGCTCGATACTTTTTTTATATGAATACCGCACAAGAATCCCAACTGCTCCCAACCGTCTGGAGCCAGTGCGACTATGTCATCCCCAATTGGGGAATTTTGTGAGACTGGAAGTATTGGGGAGGGGAAGGAGAAGGAGTAGAGGAAGGTGGGGAAATACCTAGCTATTCAGATCTGACCACCAAACACGGCTAAATGCCATTTCAAGCAACGTTTTAATTCTGAATGGTGGTCATTCATCAAGGCGAAACTGAGAGTATCTTCCACTCTGGAAGGTGCGCAAATATACTATATATTATTTTCAAATGAATTAATTGAGAAACAGCACAAATTAATTAAATAAAATTCATTTGCGCACGCCGGGATTTGAACCCGCGATCTTCGGATTCGTAGCCGAGAGCCTTACCCCTCGACCATGGAAGCCGTCAAATATATATAGATACTATTATTATTCTTCGATTTAAAGTTTCTAAAAGGGTAATAATGTTATTACTTATGTTTAGTTATGGTTTACTATGAATAGAATATAAAATTATGTACGGTAAAGCTCATCCTTGTTTTGACATTTGACATTCTAACCTCAAAATCGATCGTTTTGGCGGGCCTTTGAAAAATTCAATCTTTGAAAATTATATTTACTGTGAAAACTAACTTTAGAAACAATAAAGGAATATATTGATATTTAAGTTTGAGCGTTATTATTGATAACAAAAAAAAATTGTGCTGGAGTTCCTTATTTCATCCACAAAGAAATTTTATAGTTCACAACTTTTCTCAGATTTTTGCTGTTAATGTATCAACGTTCCCTTGTACCTTGTAAGTAAGTCCCTTGGAGAAACCATTTGAACTTGACAGTAGACGCGAAGATATTTCTGCATATTATTGTGCATTAGTGACAAGTACACTGTTAAGGAATCTCGGATTGTGATTGCCTGCATTAAACAACTGAGGTAGGAAATAGCCTTGACAGAATGTTTTGTATTTCACAGACCAATATTGATTGTCTCTACTGTACATTAACTGCACAAGGCTGATTCGTTCTCGTTGTCAGAGCAAGGAAATCACTTCTACAGCTGGTGATTGCTCAAAACATTAATACTTTGTCCATGGATAAAAGAGATACAAAGAAGGTTGATATTGAATGAGGTAACATTTTTTTTTTTTTTTTAAACGTAAATTCCTAATTTGTTGTAAAAATTTTGAATAGTTTTCGCTATCATGAATAAAAATTAACTTGTTACAACCAAGATCTATCTTCAGCGCAGCCTTCGTGCTTACGAATATATACATAGTGGTATTTTTCTATTCAGTCTAACGATAAAAGATTGTTTCTTTAGAAGAAAAAAAAATAAATGATACTGGCAAGGTCACGAAAAACCATTAATAAAAACGAAGGAAAAAATAATTGGGATGCAAGGGTTGGAAGAAAGATTAAATGGCGCCCCCTCCCCTCATGAAAATTTATCTTAAAACTCTTAGAATTTTTCATCCAATCAATTGAATTACCACTAACCCTATTCCTAATAACATAATAACTAGAAAGGTCTTGGCGGCACACGCGTCTGTCCAGCAGCTGCGTGGTGGGCCGGATCAGGAGAAGCCAGTTGAGGAAGACCCCTTAGCCTCTCCAGTCGGGCTCTCTCAACCCATCGCCTTGAACCGCTGTGGGAGAGATAGATTCATACGTCCGTCGCTCCTGAACTTCCTCTCCCTTATTTCCTTTAAAAGACCCCCACACAGCATCCCCAAAGATGACGTAGGCCTTGAAGAATTTTTTTTCCTCGGGACCTTCTGTAGATTATATTCCTGAGACTTCTCTGAATCTGTCATCAAATAATGATGAATCCATAATAAGTGAACCGCCGATGATAATCTGTTACCTTTACAATTAAACATGCAGTAGCCGCAACCCATACTGATTTACAGTGGGGTGCAGACCAAAAAGTCTGAAAAGCTGTGCCTACCTTAAGAAAAACGAACCATCCGAATAAATTTGTAATCAAAATGTATTTTTTCAAGAATTTGGTATAGTACTGGTTCGCTCGTATATTCAGTTGCCAATAACAATCAGCGGAATATGATAATTAAAAATTCATTTTCAAATATTCAATACAGAATTCTCCCCGAGATTGAAAAACTACACACAGCCTCTTATGATCAATGCACGTCCCTGCCGATTTATTACTTAAAAATATGACTTTAAATATTACCTGATATACCGCTGAGAAACAAAATTAATGACTCTAAATTTGACGAATTGATTGCCGGAAGTCTTGATCTTTACATTCAAATGAAACTCAATTAAGTTCTAATTATCTTTGCATTTGAGCATCCTCGAATCGTCGTGAAGAATGCTTTTGGAGATAACCTTCGGAGGAAGATCTGACGTCAGATAGATATGCGAAATTAACAATGCTGTTGTATTATTATTTTATTTTATTTAATTTAAATCAAATTTTGTAAGGTTATTGTTAAGTTCTGCAAGTATTGCAATTTTTTTATTATTGTGAGAACTTTTTCGGCATTTAAAGTTATTTTAAAACTGTATTTAGAAAACTTATATGGTTTTATTTACCCCAACCCAATGTATACTTTTTTACATTAACTTCACACAAGAGGCAATAAGGAAAATAATTTCCCTCATCCCATCTTTCGAGATGCTGTATGGAGGGTCTTTTTAATGGAAGGAAGGAGAGGAAATTCTGGGAAGGAAAAGGGGATGAGGGGTGGGTAGGAATTCGAGGGTCATTGTGTCCAGGAGTGACGGGCGTATTAATTCAACCCCCCCACTGCGGTTCAGGGCGATGGGTCAAGAGAGTCCGGCCGGTCACTCCAGCCCACCACTCATTTAGTGGGCAGACGCATCCACGCGCAAAGACCTGGACAAACATCGCCCCATAAACCCGGGCAACCCTGCTAAGTCACCAAACGTAGCGAACCACTTGGGGTGACCTATGGAAAAGATGTTGGTTATATCCATCATCCCTTCAAATAAGTTGGTAAAAATAATAATGTAATGTGTGTCACATAGGTAATTCGGAAAATAATTTTATTGTTTTTATTTAATTTTAAAAAGTCACGTTTTTTCATGTTCGCCAAAATTTTGGTGATAATTCGGCAGTAGTAGCTTGGTGGTAGTCGTGATTTGAAAGGGATCTTTACTAAAACGTCACGCAATATGAATCGATGCATTCAATAATGTTGCATGATTTTATGCATTAAAAACACAAAACCATTCACTTCTCAGTTAAAGCTTGCTCCGTGGCCACATAGTTGTGTAAATACTAAATATTTGTATATGTGGGTAGGTACTTTTATTATTTGTATTGTGTGAAGTCGATCCGTGTGTATGCGGCATTAGGAAAAACACCTTGTTCACACGACCCGAAAGCCAGCGGTGCCTGGTTAAGATGACGTTCACTGCTGTTCAGATAAAATTAAATATTATTCATTTAACCAACACAGCCAAGACATTGGTGACAGGTGGTGCCAGGCTCGGTGATTCGTTTGAAAAGCCCGCCATCTCTTGGGGTTATTGGAGATAAATGAAAGTTGTCAAGTCAATACGTAAAAAAATTAAGATGTTCAGTGTGTTTATATACTTACATACGAGTATATAATATAAGTATGGTTTTTTCTATCTACATACAATCGACAAACGAGTGAATCCTCATGTTTAAGTTTAAAGCAAAACATTGTTTGTCTAAAGACGTGTTTTTTAATTTTTTTATTTGTTTTTTTTTTTTATTAAACAGTAAACAATACATTATGCATATTTGTAAAAAGCATTAACTCTGTGGCTCGCCATAATTTACAATAAAATACACATAAACTTGTTGTATACCACTTTTATTTTATTAACACTCTACCGGTTTCGGAAGCACCCTTCCTTCATCAGGAGAATATTATAACTAACTTATGATATAGAATATTGACAAGACATATAAATTTTAGGTGTTGGAGTGGGGGGTATGCAAATGGGTAGCGGTAATTGTAGGATTTCCGGGAAGAACAGAGCGGTTTATTGGAAAAATATTAAGAATGGGACTAAAAGATAAGTTAATTTGGTTATTTAAAATACTAGCATTATTATTCAGGGATTTTCTAATTTCGAGTGCTTCTAAGTTATCCATTTTTTTGCTTTTATTGTTACGGTGAAGAATTGTAACCCCTGTGTCCTTGTTAAAAGTGTGATCTTTCGAAATTAGATGATTGGCAAATTTTGAGAAGTTATGATTATTTAAGCATCTTATGTGACTCTAAACAAATATGAAATAAATTTCTATTGTGTATGTCTTTTTTCTGTTCCATGTTTCATTGAGATTTGTTAATATTAAAATTGCTATTTGTATGCAATCTATGCAAGAATTCAAACCACGATACGCAGTAAATCCTTTACGCATATAATTTTTTTTCAATGGAGTACTTAAATTTGCTTAAATGATCATTCGATTTCGATCCATTTTCTTAGAAAGCCTTCATATTCTGTTCGAATATTTAACTAATACTAAAATGGCATAGCAATTACTATCGTGGAATCTAGTAATACCAAAGAGAAGATTAATGATTGCTCATTAGTGAACATCTAATGACTGGTTCGTGTGATTATATCCCAATGCTTGTTCAATCAAATTAATGACGCGTATCATTATATAGAAAGATCACTCATTTAACATTTAGAATAAAGTGCCTACGAATAAAGCTAACCGTGTATATATAATAGAAGAGCTGAGTACCCGGCGTTGCCCGGGTTTATGAATGGTTTGGAGTAAAGTTATGAAGTTATGATGTGTTACCCCTACCCCAGCTCCTACTCTTACTCCTAACCCTACCCCTACCCCTACCCAGTAATTTTCCGTGTGTGTAAAATATCATCAAGAACTACCAAAATTTTGGTATTCCTAGAGAATAACAGACTTCGATTATCTATTTTATTCATTAAATTTAGTAAAATTATCTGAAGGTAGAGTTATTTGTAACTCGTTTGTTTAAAATTGTTCATTTAAAGTTTAATACCCCTGAATGGATATATTTGATTGCCTTTCATGTACCTGGTAGGACAAGACAGTACCTACCATTTTATTGTGACAATTCAACTTCAGCGTCTCGGTATTATTTCCCGATGCTACGGATACAACATCTGGGGAACAAATACTTGGATGTTGTTGACATATTTGGCACAACAATGTTACAGTATAAGCATGCATTAGTGCGGTTTTTTTTCATCGAGTAGAGCTAGGTTATTTGAAACTATTTAACTCTGGATAAAACCGCCAAATTGTGTTGCTTCTTTTTTAATATTATCTATTATAATACATATGTACCTTTTCAATCTAATTTGTAAATGTCCATTTAAAAGCCTGTAATAAATTCAATTCTGCTTTAAGGGACGGGAGAGGGGAATAGGGGTGGTTTTTCGAAATCTCATCTTCCTCTTATTATGAAGGTCAAGTGTGCAAAATTTCATACAAGCTTTGAATACAATTATAGATTTATGTACAAAACAAATTAACAAACACCACCCTGGACACACTTCTGTATGCCTAGATGGATATTTTAATGTTATTTCGCGATGGCGGACTGCGTGGATAATTGCCGTGTCGAATGAGGATATTTAAGTCCGCCATTCGTGCAGAAAATGATCGTGCTTCTTCAGAGAGGAGTTATTGCACATCTCATTGCGTCACATCCTGGAGAACAAACAGACTAACAGAATACCACCTTCTTGCAAACACCATTACTATCGACATAATATAACTAACTAACAGAGGGACAGAGAGGATGGAACGCCTCACAATCAAACAGCACTCGAGTAAGTGTTTCACTCGATCACCGCAAACGCTTTCAATATTTATTGTTACCGTCAACACAAAAATCGTTGCAAACCTCATATACCGATCTACCCTTACTAACTTAAAATCACTACTAAAGTTACTGTTTGTTATTAGCTCTGTGCTTCATCCTTTTCGGGCTGCATCCCTTCCTCGTCAGCTCATAAAGCTGAGTGATACACAACTCAATCTTATCAATATTACTCAATAATATTATCTTTTTTTTTAGTACTCAATTTTAAACGCATTTTTTTCCTCGTAGTACCAACCAGTAACTATCAAACACATATACATAATTGATTGCTCTATTATATTTGTTTTTCTAATCTCTTCATAAGTACTTAACTATTATACTATTCTCAAATTATCCGGTATACGTAAATGTTTACTCTATACTTTTTTTCTTATCTCTTTAAACTCAAGTATTATTCTATATTCATTATTACACTATACCAAATGCAAATTATCTGATATACACAATTGTTTTTTTCTATACTATTCTTCACATCTATTACTTTATTAGACCTTTTTCTAGATATATTATATTACCATACTATGTCAATACTAGCTTTTCTCCCTTCTATTTTTGTATAATGGCACTTAATGTGACTTAAACTCGTCAATTTGACTGTCCTGAAACGGGATCTGTTCTTAGTTGAGCACTCAAAACTTTCTTAGATTTTGTTGTCAAATAATGTGTGTTTCAAATAAATATTATTATTATTATTAATATCACGACATTTCTCCGCAGTGGTGGGCAGAGACGATGAAAACGACAGAACTATCAATCTAAGGCATCGATCAGACAAGTGTTTTTTTTTGGCAACGCCCTGTTTGCCTGTTTCCAAATATTTTTTATGCTTGAACATCCTAAATAAAATGATATCAAAGTATAAACTTTAAATAATAGATGAGCTGAATAATGTATTTATTTTGAATACACATTATTTGTTTTAAAAACTAATACATAAACCAACATTTTATACTTGTCAATAGGCGTTAAAAATATGTTGAAAATAAAGTGTTAGCTTGACTTTCGATAATGCCGCAAAAGTACATCATTAATTTTGCACATTTGACATTTGAGGTTTTTTCTCCGTTAAAAACAAGACAAAACGTAGCTTATAATAAGTTAGATTCTTTTCAGTTTAATTTAAATATACAAAAACATGTTTTAGGCATTTTAAAACTGAAATAAATCTTTGTCATTCAATATTTGGATCGCAAATCAAATAGACGTTTGACATATCGCTGACATTTGTTCACCCTATTGACACTTTTTATAACTAGTTCTCTGCTGAGCGGAACTTAATCCACAAAAATCGTTTTCCTAAATTGATCATAAATTAGATTGAGAGTTTCATTGTAAAGAGTGTATTCGTGCATTTGAACAGTGTTGAGCCGAAATTTCGGCTCAACACTGTTCTGCTGCTCAGTAGGGTTGGGAAGAACGGCCGTTACTGTTATACCGAATTTTATTATATCGACCAAATTCAAGTAGGTTTCTATCTTCTGCTAGGAGGGGAGGGGAAAGAGAAAGGATCGAAGAAGATTGGAAGAATCTGACTATTCTGAACTATTCAACAAATATACTTAACCCATACGCAGCTATTCTTATCACCATAACTAATGGGGAATCTTTATACTTTCTGAAATATACAGGGTGTAGCGGCACATACCGGATAGACTTAAACCAGTGATTCCTGGGCATTCAACCATATTTTATATTCTCAGAAATCACCGGTTAAAGTCTGTCGGTACGTGCTGTTACACCCTGAATATATATACGTATCTTTTTACTTTATCAATGAAGATAATGTTAACAAATCTCAAATGAAAATATGAAACAGAAAATTACACAGAAAAAAAGGTATCGGTCACATCTGGGAATCGAATATAATATATATATTTCTTTGTATTTATCTTTATAAAACATAACACATAAGGTATCGATCGATGTCTGTCTCACTGGAAAATTCCTGTGTTGAGACGGAAGTAGGTATAAAATAATTTTAATGCTAATTTTGTCAGCATTAAAAGGTTATTCCAATAAAGTGTATTTTTTTATTTATTCTACCTACCTACACCTTTTAGCGCCTATATATTAATTTTAAAGCCTGATGCCATGTACTATAAATCTATCTCGCGTTGTTGTAGATATGATACATGTTATCGGAAGGAAACGTCACATTTCAATGTGTGACGTGAGTATTTATCAGTTTAAAGGGGGAAAAATATTTTCAAAAAAGGCTCGTCTAAGTCAACCATCTTGAACTCAATTAGCGACTTTAGAGTGATTTCGGTGTTAAATGAATCTATCAACTGATAAATGAAATTGCATTATAACTAGCACTCAAATTATCATAATCGATTGAAGGTGTTTATGATAATTAGGAGTTCCAGTGAAAAATATTATGACTTCAAAATATATTCACATACTTAGATGAATAATCAAAACATCTAAACGTTCTCTGATTGGTTGGGCGGATTCTGACGTCGATAAAACCCACACCACTAACTACGATATTGTGTTAACCGTTTTGGATACATTTAACCCCTTCTTGCCGCTTCTGGGTGGATCTTTTTTGTGAGTTTTAGTGGGGTTAACAATAATATTAACAAAGTTTTGAACTAAGTTAAATAAAATTCATTCTGCTAGCGGATATGTTTCAGAATCGGGGACGCTGCGGCAGGAGAAGTGAACCACTGCCGTGTTCGCTAATGACACTTTCTAGGCCAAATAAACTGTGTTTTGTAACAGTCAGACCCACTCCGTATTCTGTATTAAGGAAGTCTTTTGTCCTCCGGAATACACAGAATGTACCATAAGTAAACTACCGAGTACCTACAATAATTAGATGTATGTTTTTTTTTCTGAAACAACGCATTTACTTGAAAAATGCGCTCTAACAGTAAGCTTTGGCGTAATAAAACTTACAAAATCTTCTGTTTCTAAGACGATGAAACTATTTTCAGCTGGTAATTTGATTTCTATCATCAGCTATAGAATTTTCAAGTATCCTTGTCTTTCTAGTATTGAAACTGCTATTATGATTTTATAAACATTAAACACTACAATGAAAATTTATAAGTACATTGAGAACACCTTTCGACGTTCACCAACATAATACATGACAACAACACAAACTACACATATCAAAAATACACTACAAAATCCGGACTGAAAACATTGGAATACATTGCTTACACCAGCTATAACAAGTTGACCGAGGAATTGGGACATGTGTGCCTTCCGTTCTGAGAACTTATTTTTTAAATGCTACTTGGAAAACCATTTATCATAGATACCAACTCTGTTCTTAGAGCCGTCCTTAAGCTTTACAGATTCTGTTGTAGGTATATTTCTCTCTAGTAAAACGTTCTTATGTATTTCTATTGTAGCTGTATGTTTCGAACCTGTACATTTATATATGTTATTTTCCTATTATTTGTGTATATATTTTTGTTATTTATATATTTACATTTACATGTTTGCCTTAAAAACTTTGTTAAGCCTAATATTAATATATATCAAAAATTACCAGTCCTGAAATGAGTTGACTTGATAACTCATGCGAATGAAACGTTGTTGTATGTCTTTAAACAAATAAACTTCTCAATAGATGAAAGCAAATGCATACATTTATTAAGCAAATCGTTTTAGTGTTAGTAGCCTATTTCACGTATTCAGATAGAGTGTATATATTGTTTAGGTGTGTGGGGAATATGTTTATGTGCATGTGTATGTGTGTGTGTGTGTGTATATATGCGTAAGGGTGGGTGTACATGTGTGTACATATATGTATATATGGGTACATATATGTATATACATATATATGTGTGGGTATGTGTTTACGTGTGTATGTATGTATGCACCTATGTGCACATGTATGCATACATGCACATATATAAAAAAAAGTTAAGAAGTTATATATATTTTATGATCTAATTGTTATACATGTCTTTTTCTCCTTTCAGTCTTCTACTTTATTTTTTTAATTTTTCTAATTTTCTATATACTAAATCTATAGACTTCATACAAAGTAACTATACTCCATTGCTCACCACGAAACAGGCAGCCGCCTAGTACGGTGAACTAATGTATCTACTCCATGTAAATGTATTCATTAAATATCATTTATTTTATCAAAAAAGCCAATCGCAAATTGTGATAACAAGCCACTAATTCGCATCATAAAAATAAAAAGTTTTTAAATATGATGACTATTATTAAAAATCATTCAATTGATGCACCTAACACTAAATCACTTGTTTTTCTGATGCACTTCTATTACATGCGAAGTAATTAACGAGACATGATGAAGGAACCTTGAATTAAATTATAATCACTGACATCATCAGTCGACGTCTATAATTATTCACTAGCGACATGAACATAACATTATATAAAGAGGATGAAAAGATATTACAGTATACTAAAACCTCTAATTTGCCGCAAATGGAGTTCCCTCTGAGTAAATTGGCAGTCTGTAATGATTTGAAACAACCGACCACATCATTATCATAACAGACGCAAAGTCCACAGTCATGTCTGTATTGGTTTGATATTGCGGAATACTGTAGAGATCCTATGACGTCAAATACTCGTACGAGTATATGTTTTATGTGACCGAATATTTTTTTCATATCTAAAATTACGATTCCAATGTTAATTGAGTATACCGAACAGCCATACAGACTTATTAAAAGAAGAAAAAAATGCCAATATTCCATTAGGTAACGCAGATTATTACTATTTTTTTTAAAGAAAGAGATACATTCCAGGGATACGAATAACCTGCCAATATTTGAAAATCTCCTACTACCATCGCATTAAGCAGAAGATGTCGCTTGTGTCGTGATGGAGGACTTAGCCAGCCGAAGAATTGAGCTCACAACGCCTGGGTGGGACCCAGACGCGATACCAACTCAGCCACTGACCGGTCAAATCCTGCTGAGACAAATAATTTGGCTTGTCAACAGGTGCTCATCTCTCATTAATCGCATAAACACGTACATATTAATACATTATAATGTTCGTCTTAATATCTACACAGCCACTCTTTCACACAAATTAAATAATAATTATTATTATTATTTATATTATCAATGACAAAGCTACGCGTGTAATCAAATATCATAGACGTCAAAATACTGGCAATAAAGTTACACTACTTCTTGTTAAAAAATACGAGTATATATATGGTCACCATATGATTGTGACTAATTGGAACACAGATACTTTATGATAGTTATTTTGGGTTACAACAAAATTATTATTTACAATAAAAAACACATAAATTTGTTGTAAAATTATTATTGTTGTAATCTACAAATTTACGGCCCAACTTAAATACTTACTCTAGATTTAGTTGTTTACAGTCTGAATAATTTTGGTGTAATTTAAAAAAAAATTATAATATATCGTATAGATGGTGACTAATGTCTTTTATAATTTCTTCAAATGCTTTGTAACTTTGTGGCATCATTATTAATTATATAAATTGAAAATACACTTTGTATATACCACTTTACTTAAAATATATAAATATTTCTACATGTTTCGATAGCAATGCTATCATCTTCAGGAATAAATGAATACATTACACATTGTATTCATTTATTCCTGAAGATGATAGCATTGCTATCGAAACATGTAGAAATATTTATATATTTTAAGTAAAGTGGTATATACAAAGTGTATTTTCAATTTATATAACTGATGTCTTTCTTTATTTTTTTATTATTTAAAAATAAATAAGCTCTAAGGACTCCGGACTATATTGCTGTTATATATTTTATTATATTTCTAAACAATTTAGACAGTGAGGGATCAGCGAGGCTTTAAATCTTAATACAATCCTGATGGCGTATTTTTAAACTCTATATACATGAGAAAACATATTTACAGTTGTAGATACAATATAACTTTACTTAAAGCATGCATAAACTAATTGTACGTATTTATTTTTCCAGCGATATTTGAGTAAAAACCCTCCATGAACAATAAACTTACGTAATAACTATGAATTACCTACCTTCATATAAACTATAAACACTCGTTAACGTATAAATAAATCACAAGCTCTATTGTATTTTATTTAAATTGACGAATACATTTCCCTGTATTAACCAATCTGAAATAAAATAACATTATGATACGTAAATACTCCGCGGGGCAGAATAAGGTTTTTTTCTGATTCATTATTTCTTTTATCGTAAAATAATTATCAGATGCGATGAAGAGTTGAAAAACTTGAAAAAAGCCTTCCAAATTCACATAACAGAACAACTAAACGATGCGACCAACAGAATAGAGAAATTAAAAATTATCGGTTTTAAAATAAGTATCAACTAAATATCTTAGCTAAGAATCTTTTCGTAGATGGTTTGATGTGGCATGGTTCTACCATTCCTTAGAAATGTTTCATTTTATTTAATGTGACTTAAAACCGTGGAGAAAGATAATTGACGCTTAAAACCCTATTAAAATGTCATTCCTACGCCTAAAAGCATAAAGTAGGTAACTTTGAAAGACTAAGAACATTGAAAAGCTCTTCTTTTGTTTCTACTGCCGCTCGTTGCAAGGATGAAATAAAAGGTAATGAGCAATCGGTCGTGAGATAAACCCTGGAAAAAGTTTTTGATTTTGATTTGATTGGTATACAGAGATACTAAACTAAAAGTTTTCTGACTCTAGCATAATTAAAAATGATTTATCTAATGATCCTTTACTATTTAAATTTTGTGGTGGTAGTGGATGACTTTAACCTTATAACTACGAGTATACTGCAACTTTAGGGGCATGATCTCACTCCTTACGGAGAATTAATTTTGCTTTTTATGTACTTAAATATTTCGTTTTCGCTGTATTTAGCGAAAATGTTTATTGATGGGTTTTCATGACCGGCTGCACCGGCATAAAACTTTTCAGAATGTGTTACTATAAGTTCCTTTATCAGAGGAATGTTTGTGTCATTGTGGAGAGTATTAACCCTGATCTGCTTAGGCGCATTCAATTCTAATCGAATGGCTTTGTTTTGCAGGGTTTGCAGTTTGTTAATGTGCTTGTGATCTGCGTATTTCCAAATGGGAGAAGCTTAAGTAAAGCCCGTCCTTACGGTCGTCTCGTAGTAATTTGCATTAGCTTTGCCAGATATAGGGAAAATGACGCGGAACTAAAATTCTTTATTCGTTGGCTATCGGGACCTTCTCCATGCCTCTCAATCAGAATATGATCCTACCATTGAAAGCGTTCTTCAACCCTATCTTTATGTTACAAGCATCGTTCATAAGAATGAGGAAGATGTTACAGTGTGTAGATAAGACAAAACATTATGCTATCATTAGCATATTCTGAAACAACAAAATTTAACCAGAGTTAGTTGGACTGACCTGATCCTCAGCTTGCATCCTTGCTTCGTATGCCAGCTCCTTCTCCAGCATAGCGTCCAGCTGGTCGAGCTGCTGGCAGCCGGCCCTGGCCTGGACGTAGCTGGCGGCCAGCAGGAAGCCGCCCAGCACCATGCTGGACAGGATCACGGTGAACGCCACTATCCTGGCCACCTGCACGGCCGTGGAGCGGGGCTGCCGGTACGCCTGCAACAACACGATGCCATTAATTGCATTGTAATATGATGTGTAATATCACCGCTACTTTTTACCAGCTTGTGATGAATTCTTACTGTTCAGTGAATGTTATGACTAATATTACATGAAAAATCACCTTCTTCCACTGTTAATAAAAAAAAGTTTTATAAGGGAATTTAAATAAATAAATCATAAAAATCTTTACGAAATTCTTCACTAGACTTAGGTCATCATAAGATGCCTTTATCGAAACTGAAAAGTAACATATTAACAAACTTCGTACTTCAAATAAAATTTGCACTTTGCTCCAAAGTAAAGGCCTGGAATTTCAGTTGCTAACTAGCTATCAAAGATATTTACATTCGTCAAGTTGTTCTCTGTCAGGAACCCTGACAAGATAAGCCGACTGATGCATTACTAAAAATTACTGAAATACCAGGCGATAATAAATCAAATCTCTTTCAAGTAGACAGCCCTGCTTTAATTAACCCCATTCAATTTCATATACCTATGAGAGCTATTCGTTCCAAAGCTTCCGTTCCCTGTTTAAATGTAACAACACCAGGACTGACCATTACAAACACTCGGTTGTACCTAGATTATATGAAGTTAGTAATAGATATGCAGATATGGTTATTTAACTGCACGGAAGGTGAATACAAGAAGGCTATACTACTATATATTTTCAATCAATATTAATTTAACCCAAGTTTACTATATGTTTTATATGCACGCATATATTTTACTTTTATATCCTTCATGAACTTTTGTTCTTTATATACTCTCTGGTGTCATTGTACGATGAAATGCCACATTTAATAGTTATATGTATTTAAAATTATTTGTGCTATATGATCATGCTTGTAGTTAACTGTGACATGTAATTATTGTTTATGGTATATTTATACCGACGATATTAAATAAATAAATAAATAAAAGTGTGGCCACAAGTAAAACTTTATTCAAAAAGTTTGCTTGGAAAGAAAATAATTAAAAGAAATAATATTCTGAAAAACGCAAAAGTTTGAATAATTGTATTGTGTAATTTGTTATTTTTGTATTTAAGAGAGTAATTTAATTAGCCCCAATTATAGCATATTTACAACAACAAAAAACTAATTCATTATCGTGTTCAAATAATTTCATTTTTAAAAATAACTTTTCATATTGCCACTCGTATAACGTGAGAAGTAAATTTTAATAGACACGTATTAACTTTGACCGCTGATTTTCCCTATTGGAATACGACGAAACCCGTTTTTTTTGCTTTTCATTAATGCCTAGTTACAAAATTATCCACCATCAGATACAAAAAGGATAAAATAAAGTTCTCCATCAAAAACACTCGTGTTCCCATTATAAATCATCTTGTTTTGACAAAAGAATCGCATTATTAGCCGAACTAAAACCTCCGCAGAACATCACACTTAATTTGGAAACCGAAACATTTATCTCAACCCAATTGTTCCATTGTCACGAGCCGTGAGAAAAAAGATGCATTGAAAAATAAAATAATTACGCTTTTCGTGAGATTCTGCTGTTGTTTTTATTCGCTCGTACTCGCGTTTTTAGATAAAAACTGCATTTAATCTCCTGGTAATAAGGTCAAGTTAATTTGTATCCACGGAGATAGATTTACATTGTGGCCAAGGTTGGGGGAACCGCGAGGATGACGGACGGATCGAAGAACTCCAAATATAGAATTGCTTAAACAAATTTATCCAATATATTTATGTCACCTGAACAAACAAATAAAATCTAGATTATTTTTATAAACAATAATTATTAGCCTGAAACACTCATCCAAATTGAAAAAACCTTCCGAGAAAAGATAAATGTCGCCGCCAGGACTCGAACCTGCACCTTTCTGATTGCCGGTCAGATGCTCTACCGTTGAGCTACGTTGGCTTATCTGACTTATTGATATATGTATATATATTTATTTATATATATATGTTTACTTATCTGACCGGCAATCATAAGGGTGCAGGTTCGAGTCCTGTCGGCGACATTTATCTTTTCTCGGAAGGTTTTTCAATTTGAATGAGTGTTTCAGGCTAATAATTATTGTTTATAAAAATAATTGTTACCCTTTGCGCTATGCACAAAAAATCTTGTCTTAAAAACTTAAGTTTATCAATTAATA